>OMLJ01068292.1:6931-19292 GCA_900302595.1 Gadiculus argenteus | reverse complement strand
GCATACATGCATACATACACATCCATACATACATACGTACATACATACACATGCATACATATGCATACATTCATACATACATACATACATACATACATACATACATACATACATACATACATACATACATACATACATACATACATACATACATACATACATACATACATACATACATACATACATACATACATACATACTAGGGGTGTCCTGTCCTCAAAGATCTTGCCTAGTCCAATGTGATATGTCAACCCTTACCCACAGGCTGCCATTAAACTATAATATTTAACAATTATCCCAAGATTAATTATACCGAGAGGGATAATTGGTAAATTACAACTAGTACTACGGTAAATCAAAGAGTGGCCGGTCTCTGCGGAGACGAAGAGCTCCGATCTGTCTGATATGCCCTGTATCCACATCCGATCATGACAAAGAGACTAGAGACATGTGAATAATGCGTTTCAGGATATAGAACAAATGTGGCCCCATTCCATTTTTCAGGACACCAAAAAATGCACTGCCAAGAACCTAGAGAATAGTTTTCACCAGCGCAAATGGTCTGGTATGACAGCTGCTGTTGACTCTGCATTTGACTATGTTTTTTAAATGCTGTCAAACCTAAAAGTTTTTTTTCCCTGAAACTGATTTTCCTTCTTTAATAGTGCTCTAGAATGTGCTCTACTTCGAAAAGAAAAAGGATTGGATAGTGCCAGTGCCATTACACAAAGGGGTTATTAAACAAAAAAGGAAATTTTATTGAAAGCAAAACATAACACAGCAAATTGAACACAGAAGAGAGAGTCAAATCCCCACAAAGATCATTGTATAACTGATAGAGGCAGCTCTTCTCTCTGTATTCAATCAACCAGAAACCCACAAGGAGCCCAATGGTTCTCTCTCTCTCCCTCTCTGTCTCTCTCTCTCTCGCTCTCCCTCTCTCTGTCTCGCTCCCGTTCATAAGTTTAATTGGTATTACTTTGACAGACAGTGCTGTTAGCCAATCAGAGCCGAGTCATTTGCATGGCATGAATAAGAGCCAAAATCGTGTCGTTTCTCCCTGCCCACCTCCTCCACCACACCAGAACAGTGGGAAACAGGAGCATCAGAGCATTTTGTTCACCAAAAACGACTCACAGGGTATTCATTGCTACTATTGAACAACGCAAAATGTATGAAAAAACGGTGCAATGACACCTTTAAAAAAAAATATATATATATATAAAAAAGATGTATTTTTTTACAGTACGTACCGAAATGAAACGCGCATTGAACCGTTAATACGCATATCGTTACACCCCTACAGTACATATATACTTAGTTGCTTACTTTGAGTTGAAATTCCAATTTACCTAACTACAATGACAAACAATAATAATCACTTTGCCATTTTACAACTCACATCTCTCTCTCTCTCTCTCTCTCTCTCTCTCTCTCTCTCTCTCTCTCTCTCTCTCTCTATCAGGACCGAGTATCATGGTTTCCCTACCTCAGTTACATCTGTATACTGGCTGTAATTGCCTGCTTTTGCTCTGGACCCGGTAGGTTAAGACTTTTATCTTTTCAATTATATGATTTCTCTTTCATTCTATGACCTCTCTCTTCTTCCAGCCTCTCTTTTTCTATGGTACGGCAACATACTTTTGGAATTACATTTAAAGGGGCATGATTAAAATTGGAACACTTAGCCTTGTACCTGCCAGTCTCCCTGGCTGGGCTATAATGAGCAGATGCCAATGTGCATGAGATGCTGTGTATGGGTCCCTTGGTTCTGGGTGGGTGGGTGACTTTGGGTTTCAAGGTGAATGTATCACTGTCACCACACATGTATGTCACCACACATGTATGTCACACACATGCATGTCACATTTGAATAACAATCTCCCCAGGGTGGGTTAATTCCACCGCCGACATGACTATATACCAACCGCCTCAGGATTTTTGACCACGGCTCTGACCATTTAAATTGCAATCACTCTGACAACCTTGGAAAAAGACTGAGCCTGTATAGAGCACACTGGTACTGGACTCAGAGGAATGCAACTTTTGTATTTTTTTTACATACCCCAATCACCTATGCATATAGATAAGGAAATAGGATTTTGTCCCTCCAACAAATGTTATTCATTGCATACCTGCTCAAATTCCAGACACAATGTTAAATGCTGGTCCATTATGAGAAGTGGTTTGATTGTAAAGGCCCTCTATTTTCTTTTCTTTTTTGTTTCGTCTTCTCTATTTCGAAAGCTCAGATGTGATTTATATGCTGGAGAAGGGAACTAAGCCCTAAGCTAACTGTTGAGCCATGGACCGAGAGTGGACAGGGAAATCCATCACAGGATAGAGAGACAGCCGCTGTGACAGGCCTTTCGTAATGACTTTTCACCATGGAAGCCACAGCTTAGCCGGTATTTGAATTGTTTAACACGGATGGTAATTAATAGTTTTTATATGAAATGCAATACTGGTGGGTTTTATTCTTCTCTTCTTTTTTCTTCTCTTCTCCTTCTCTTCCTGAACTTTGTGTTCATTGTAAGCAGTAATTTCTAGTCGTTGATTCTTTATTAATCACTGGAACACAAGCTGTGTACAAACAAATATTGTTAAATCTTTCTCTGTGTATCATACCATGTCTTTTTATTCCAAGCTTAATATTATATTATTATTAGTAGTAGTATTAGTATATAATATATTGTTTGCGACTGATTATTTTGCTCACTTGGAAAATACATAATTTCTGTTTATAGACTATGGAATTCAATTCACAAAGTTGGTAGTTTGAATGGCAATAGTTTTGATTAAGATAGACATAATATCGAGATATGTTTGTATTTTCTTGACACAGAGGTGCTTTGAGACTTCAAATAAACTTCAGGTCTGCGGTGCTTTAGGCTTTGCTCAAAAAGAAAAAGACCTGAATTCTGGCATAAAATGTTTCATAAAGTCACTCACTAGGAGTACCTTGACATTCGCTGTTAAGGAGCACGATGCTGTTGACCGATGCCTCAACCTCTCAAACTGCCTGCAGCGGGTGTTACTTGGATGGCAGTGTTGGGGGTCAAACCTCGACTAAAGCAGCAGTGAAACCCAGGAATCACTGCCTGACATAGCCTCAGAGCATTCCAAAGCACAACGTGTCTTTACATTTCAGTCGCCTAGGCAACACACAGGCAAATTAAAGGATGCCTTCAAGATTTTTTCAACCTGGACTAAATTTTCCCATAATTTTTGGTCCAAGTGATTAATGCAGACAACAATTTAGTAAATTGGTCCAGTATTGAGCGAGAGCACCTCAGCCATTGAAGCCACAGAACGGACGTCCATGTAACCCATTGCACGTCCTCAAAAGGTGCTGTCACACCAAAAGCGAAGGCGCGGCGCAAATACACTCGCAGTCAATGCGAAGACACAAAGAGATGCAATTTTCCCGCCGGCCAAGCAGGCGGTGCGGATGGCTTGAATGCCGTGGCGTGAACTACCTGGTTCACATGGATTTCTCGTGATTCTACCCGTGCGAAAGATGCGAATTTGTCATTTGCTCGAGTCAAAATATTTGAACTTTCGAACTAGCAGCCTTGCACAAGTAACGCGACAGGAATATTCGCTTCACTTTTGATATGAACGTAGGTGTCTCTCCTGGCTGCTTTTTCACCAAGGGGCTCCTGTGATGGGGACGACAACAAATATAAACAACATGGAGGAGAAACTAGTGCTGGCAGTTGCTGAATACCGGGAGCTATAATATTATATATGTATGATGTTTACATAAATGTTACATTTTTAAATAGATGTATCAATAGCCGTAAGGATAAGAACAGTGATTTGGTGGTTGCCAAGTAGCAATACATATAAATATGCAGCAAGCTGCTCTTCTTCTTAACTGTAGGCTTTGATCAAAAATGCAGTGCTGTGCGCCTTGCGTTTTACCGGCTGCAAAATGCCTGTCAGCGCCTATAACCCAACCATAGGAAGACCCAACCATAGGAAGAGAACCAAAGAAATCCATTGTGGGTTGATTATACACTATTATACACTACTAACCCTTTTGCTGTGAAATGGAAATAATAACCCTATTTCGCCAGGTAGGCTTATGGGTTACTTTTTCCTACATTCAAATTTGTTGTGTCAGAAGTGAGTGAATCAGTAGGCGAAAGCACTCGTTAAAACATGGTCAGACGACTATGACACAGTCGCTTGTGGTCACGCACAAAAACCCTCCGGTTCTTAAATGATTCAGGGAACATTCAGAGTTGTTTTATTTATAGGACACCAAAGCAAATTGAAAAAGTCCAACACTTGGCTTTCCCACCAGTTTCCTTCCCAATAGACAAGTGACCCTGTCAACTGCAAGGCATTTGTTCGCAATGTTCGCTTCACCTTACAAAGCTCAGTGTGAGAGCTAATCGAGAATGAAACAAAGTATCGACTTCCCCCCTGAATAGGACCGAGTCTACCGAGCTACAGACGGCGCCCGTAGCCCCAAAATGATGGGAAAATGGGGTCCATGTTAAAAATCACAATGTTATCCCATAAGGTGCACACACACGCATGCAAGCACGCACGCACGCACGCACGCACGCATGCACGTGCAGACAGGCCACAGCGGAATTACTTGGAAAGCTCAGGTAATTATACTCCTAGGGTAGTAAAACACAATTTTGTGTTCATAATTTCCCTGAATGTTTGAACTCAGAAGAACTCATTATATCTCAGACACACACACACACGCACACACACAAACACACACACTGGTGGCTGTATTGACGGAAGGCTGAATGCCATGTTGACCACAATGTAGTGAAGCTCCTCATTTCAGCCTTTAAGTCGCTGATTAAGGGGATGCTCTTGTCCAATGGCTGCAGATGTGGGGCTGTTAAGGGACCCTGTTCCCAGCCACAAGGCGCTGGCGGTGGTGTGGGTGACTAATGAACTGTGCCCTTCCACCATGGATTTAATGGATTTTTATTGAGTGGAAATAAAGAGCCGCAAACAATGGCTTCTTGGAGGGAGAGCCAGGATTAGAAGACCCCTGAGTACGCTGTCTCGCTGACACACATCACACTTCGACATTAATATACACACACGCATACATCAACGCCAGACACATTGACACCGTACGTCTACTGACACAAAATCACAAAAGCCTAAGGTCTTGTGTCAATCAATTTTTGATTGATAATGCTAATAATAATAACTTTTTGATGAAAAGAGTTATTTATTTATTTATTGGTTTATTTCAGGGACATTGCACACTAATCAACAGTCACACTGTAAGTGAGCCGGAGTTAGCCTAAGAGGCTAGATCTGAATTTTATACTCATAAAGTGCATTTGCGACGATACTGAGCAACCACGCTCCCTAATGGGAAGACAGGAGATATCTCTCCGCCGGGAGAAGATGGTGAGCTGCTCCACATTATACCTTCTTGAGTGTCTTCGGATAGGTGAGGTTTTCAATCCACATGGGGAAACCTGTCAAAGTGGAAAATACAGATGCGCGTATAGGGGCCAATTCAATGCCCTGGCACTTGAGGATTCAGTCAAGATGCTACAGAATTGGTCTAACAATTGTTTGACAGCTGACATCCGTGCAGGAGCTGTTAAAAGTTACCATATCCTTAAGCCATCATCAATTTCTATATATGAATTGTGCTTATGGTAAATACTTTCTTTTTGTTCCGCTCACACACGCTGTAAGCACAACTATTATTCTAGGCAGAAGCATATGCCTACGTCAGCATTCGAATCAAATGAAAACATTTCGGTTTTCTTATGCAAAAATGTACCAACCTCGTTAGATCCAAGTCCCCGATTCCGTGGAACTCCTCTGTAACGTAGGGGTTCGTGAGAGGTTAATTGGGACATCTCTCTGCTGGGGGCGCATGTCCCGGCCTGCTTTTAGGTGGGTTTCTCTGGATTCTCTGGAATAAAACAGTTATTTATAGAGGTATCATAATACAAAAGCTTGAGAAGATGATCCATTTGAATTGCTGTGTAAACATGTCGGGGAGATGTTTCAGTGTATGGCGTTTTAATGGAGTTCTAATGTTGCTTAAAACTGGCACTGGTTACGTGAGTAGGGGATAACGATGAATTATTCTACCATTATAAAATAATCCTTTATGGAAAATAACATTGGGTTAAATTGTTCTCTGACAATTCGCGAACCTGCAGCTAACAATAAATTGATTTTCAGGCATAGCGTTGGCTCAGAGTGTGTGGCTCATCCTGGCATCAAATACAGCGGCAGCGGTGGAGCCTGGTTTAGGTCAAGTTATGGAAACTCTCCGTAGTCCTGTATGTAATTGCAGGGAGGATAGCTGCTGACACACAAAACACTCGCAAAAGAGGAGAAAGGAGACTCTTGGCACAACGACAGCCTGCCTCCTTTGTGTTTTCATTAATTGCATGGACCTTTTAAGCATACAAGAAAATACAAAGAATACAAAAAAATAACTACTTCTGCGCTACTTAAAAGGTTGGAAGGAAAAAAGATAAGAATCAAATCAGTTGAATATATAAATATATACACACACACACACACACACACACACACACACACACACACACACACACACACACACACACACACACACACACACACACACACACACACACATATATAAGGGGCTTGTGTCATTACATGTGATCCATGAAAGGAAATAATGGCAGGCCTGTATGTTTTCTTTTGTCATTTTCTGCTATTGCGTGACACTGAAGGTTGTATAATAGCATAGTTCGACAGGTCTAATAGATCATCAGTTTGAAAATACATTGCTCATCACATTCAGTGCAGTTATATGCCGGTCTGACTCATTCAATCTATTTTCCCACAATACACACACAATTTTGTTGAATCGATTCCTTTCAGATGAGCTCTGATAGAAAACGCGCGACAGAGTTTGAACCAACAATAATTTCCCAAATGTTTAAATACTTTTTCCATTAAGCGTTTCTCTCTCTTTTTGTTTCCCATATGCACAAACACAAAAACACACACACACAGGAGGATCTTTTTTTTCATCTCCGCTCTTTTTTTAATTAGTATTTAGTACGGTTTCCGTTCTGGTTAGCCCTCAGCAGAAGGATAAGCTGCGCATTGTGTTCTACTCTTGTGTGTTCTCGGTGCCATGAATGAGAAGCAGGGGCACATCTGAATCTTGTTTTGTTTTGTCAAAAAAATAAATAACATGGAAATAATGCCACAAAGTGACACTATCTCAAGAGGAGGATTTTAAATTGGCTCCTGATGCACAAGGCCCATGCGTCTGTTCTTGAGTTTTAAATTTGAGAATTCATATATCTCTTAACAACCTACCATACTACACAGCCTTATGAAAATAGCTATGGGGAAAGGCTCAAGTTATTATGGTGTCTCCGTTGCTGCTGTGACCACTTCTGGATGCCCTTAATGGCATCTGAACCCTCTTTGATGGACTCTCACCCCACTGCTCATTGTGCCCTGGTGGGCTGTCAGACTGTTGGTTTTCTTCATTAGCTTCTCTCCTTTCATTGGCTACTGTCTTTTCACACTGTATCAGTGCTGCCAGCGCCAAGAGTCTTGCCTTTTCTTGGTAAGGGTACGCTGCTCCATCCAAATCTATGCTCAGTGATATCCCTTAAGCAGCGGCTTCAGCTTGTCCTTGAGCTAATGTATTAAACTTGGAGAAGGCTCCTATAAGGCTCCTATAAGCTCCTGTACGTGATCACAGCCCAACCATTTAGAGCGGAAACACTATGTATGTTCCCATAATGTGCTTCGGATCCCCTTGCAATTTGTTTTTCCTTAAAGTAAGGGTTTTTTGTAAGCCATTGCAGGGCTACCTGATCCTTGTTTTGTTTCCTCATGAGCTGGCTTTATGATTGACTTTGAGGAACAAAGTAACATTTTGTTGTTGAGTTATTTCTGGATTTTCCTTGTTTGGGTATTAAAGTTCCTACTGTGTAAATGGCAGCAAGGGAAATTAGATGGGGCCAGCACAATGTTCTGTTCTATTTTTCTGAGACCAAACTCAATTGTAGAGTCATGGTGAAATCATTTGGTGTGATAATGGGAAATATCAAATCCAGAAACACGAGCAATGCTCTCTGGGGTATTACAAGGAAACTGGGTCAATAGAGAGATCTATTTTAGTCTAGTTAGGATAAATGAATCCATTTAACCCAACACAATCTCAAAAGAGTTAACCATGAAAGCACAAAGTCCTAAAAATGTGGAATCTGGTGAGAATTTGTACAGGTGTGATTCCACCTTACCTTATGCATTTCTGCATAAGGTAATATTGTACGCCTAGGGTAATGGGTAATAATAATGCGTATTACTTGATTAAAGAATGTAAATGAATGGTAACTAAATATTAGTTATTAGTTATTATATATTACTATTAGTTAACTGGTTACTGGTTAACTGTTACTTTATTTGATTATGATTAGCCAACACATTATACCAAAGGTCCAACATTTACACTTACATTTCCAACTGTTTCTTTTACTCTCTTAAAGTATAGTTTAAGTAGTGTTACAGTCCCCAAACAATATAATGTTCCTTGATGGCTTAAACGTCCCTTCAAACCTTGATACTGTGCCTGAGCTTACTGTACTATAATAAGAAATGGAGTCCCTTTTTGCTTGCTCCTCATCATTATAAATATGTATGGACCAAGTTTGTTCAGCGGGGGGAAGAGGGTGTAAGAGTCATGTATAAGAGGAAGTTTTAGGAGATTATAGAGGGGATGCTTAATTCAGTTTCAACTTGTTACTTTGTGTCCGTCGTGTGTGACATCTGTCGTGGCAATTTTCTTTCACAGATATTGCGTCTAGGAGAGATGAGATTTCTAAATGCAAAAAGCACACAATACTTGTAGACAATTAACCTAGGTTTAATCCATGCATACATTAGACTCCTCTAATGTATGCATGGATGTATTATGGATGTATTGGACTCTCTTCTCGAGTCCAGAATACAGTTTGTCAGAGATGTTTATACAGTTTCAGATCCTTCTTCCATTGCAGACGTCAATAATCAAATCAGGTAATGTTTACCCAAGACACAGAGTTGCTTGTGTTCTCATCGAGCAGAAGAGTGCACAAGAGGATGTCCTATCCCTTGTGACCGTTTTACCCATATAACATCACGATTGATTCTGAGGAAGGCAGGCTGGTTACCCATAGAAAAGGGTCTACATTTAGATGCCACTGAGGAAGGTGGGACAGCTGACCAGAGCACAAGGGTTAACATTTTGACGACATTGCTCACTGGTGAGGTCAATACGTAGACGAAGCTGAGGAAAAGCAGGGAAGGCAAGACAATACACAGATTGGAAAACAAAGCCTATATGACTAAAATGTAACAAAATATGAGTTTTTTCCATCACACATCTGTTGGTGCGTGTGTGAGCCGCCCACTCCCCCACACACACCATTTTTAAAACTCTACGGCCCTGGTAAGATGGATGTTGACTAGCAGCAGGTTGTACCACTGTTGAAAAGCAGGTGATGTCAGGGCTGCTACAATGGAGATGTCCACATGTTGTTTTCTACAGCTCAGGGGTCATTATCACAATAGATTTGGACAACTATGCACTTATGAATTTGAGGAAAAGTTAGTCATTTGTGAAGTACAGTGAAAAATGCAGGCACCTATTTCTCTTGCAACTCTGATAAAATAATATAATGTACATAGACATATTTAAGTACAACAGGGAAATATTTGTCATAAAATATGCTCTGTGGAGTTCTACAATGATTGCTTGTAAAGTTGTCAGTTATGTCAATGAGTAGCTCCCCAGGGGAGAGGAGATTACCTAGAACACACTGTGTAACAGTGCTGCAATAACACGCTGTGATATACACTGATGGGAAACAGATTGGACATCCACTTTTCTCTAAAGTAACAACAACATTCATTCCCCTCAGAATAGTGTATAAATTGATTAACTTTTTAGGGTTTGGTAGGATAAACCTTTTTTTCTTGACGCGTATGAGTTATAATTTGATGTTGGATGCCAGTTGAATGCAGTTACACTGTGATGAACACTCAAACTTAATGTGACAGGTTGAATAATTGGACACGGATGCAAAAATAAACAAAGATCAATCACAACATATCATTTTGCTGTGTACCTTGAGATCGGATCGTCATCTTTCTGTAGAATCTCAACTGCCTCTCCGGTATCCCTGTAAGTATAGCGGCAGTAGAATTGTATGCAGAGTGTGTCGTTTGTCATAGCCAGACAGGATAGTACCTACTTTTCTCACTCGGTTGCATTTTAATCTCTGCAGGTGGGTCCGTGTGCATGCCTGCCTGCCTGCCTGCCTGCTTGCGTGTGTGGTGTTTAGATAGTGCCAGAAAACTTGTGAGAACTTTAGACAATCCATCCAGTAAATTGAAGACAGCAGTGATGTCTGTGTACTGACACCAGGCTGGACTGGCCTTCGGGAGAACCAGGAGTTTTCCCGGTGGCCAGGCCTGCTAAATGACTAGTAAATAATAAAAAAAAGAGAAATGGCCTGCTGTCACTGAACACTGAACTTCTGCCGCATTTCCACCAGCGGAGTAGTGAAGGTGCGGTTTGGCCCAACTCAGTTACGGCTCGCGTTTCCACCTCCGGCAGTATCTTAATGCGGGGTTTAAGCCGGATGGTGATAGCCGCGGCAGCTACATAAGCATCGTGATCTCATTAGCAGTGTAGCCTGCTAATAAATCCAAGGAAAAAGTAGAAAGCGACACAATGAACAAAGAGCAACAATGTAGGATGTCCAAGAAGGACGGCAAACTTTTGTGCAACATTTTCTTCAATGATCAAAGCTTTCGCCGTAGTCCAGAAATACCTTGCGGGTACTGTGTTTGTTTGTTATTATCCCCCTGTCGCACGGAAGTGACGATTCTGTCGACCAATCAACGGACGGCATGTGTAGCTCGAACCCTTTCAGACATCTCAGTACCCCAACAGAGGAGTACTGTGAGATGAGGACGGCTCATCACGGCTCACTCCGTACCCCGCCCACTTTTGGCGGTGGAAACGCCAACCGTGCCCCACCTTTGCATACCGAACGCACCCGCACGCACCGGTGGAAATGCGGCATTAGAAGCAGGCCAGGCCTGTGTTTCTAGCCGCGGCCGTGCAATTGTTCGTTAAATGCGAACTGTGAAGCATTACCGCCGCTTGAAGATGGATGGTGGGAAAAGAAGAAGGGTGGAGCAGAGAGGGAAAGAGAGAAAAAAGAAGGGAAAAGCCCTTTCAGAAGATATCGACAAATGTTTTCATGCATGGGACCACCTGGTTAGTTAGTAATGAATAGAAACTAGCTAACGTTGTCCCCTCTCAAGTTTTGAAGACAGGCAAGCATGGCGGTTGCGACGGCGGGGAGGGGGGAGGGGGCTGTCAAATGCCCAGTGTTAAAGCTGCCAAGAAACTGGACAATCAATAAAAGAAGTAGTTGTCTCAAATACATTGTCATGTCTGGTTGAGTTAATGTGATCAATATTGTTTGACAATACATGCCTTTTGTTGAAAATTGCAGTCAGTGAGCAGACAGTGTGAGCTCATAATTGTATTGTTAAAACGATTGAGGCAACGTCTCCTGTCTTCGTTGTGTGTGCGAGTGCACACCACATGCAATAGTCCACATGTGTCATAGTATTGGGGTGACTCAGGCTTGGGCGGTATCATTATTTTCATACCGTCATAACACCACGGTATACGGTATATGACGGTATGACTCATCAACGGGGGGGGGGGGGGTGCTAGCGAGAGCCGTCACTAAAGCATAGTTTATAGTCATGCGTAATCTGACTCCGTCACTACGCAGACCCCTCGAGCCCTCATACTTATGCGTCTGGATGTCGGAGACGCGACGCAATTCACCGCCAGGGTTGCCAGATTGGGACATATTTCCTGCCCAATCTCGCAACCCCATCTGTAGCGCGCTGCCGCTAGGGTTGCCAGATTGAGCGGGAAATATGGCCCACGAGAGCTACTTAGGTTTCGGTTTCGGTCACTTTCAGTTCACGCGACCCGCATTCCTATCAATCAATCAATTTGCGCCGCTCGGTTTTAGTGTGTGGCGCAACACTGATAGAAAGAAATGCATCTGTATTTTTGACGGTAAAAAAAAAATAAAATGGAATGAAAATCACACCGTCGGTATTTCTAAATACCCTGGTATACCGTAATACCGTCATACCGCCCAAGCCTAGGTGACTGTATTGTTGACCTGTATTGAAAGGTCTGTTATTTAATGTTTGTGTTGGTTAAAGGGCTATTTTAACTTTGAATGTGTAGCGTGTCGGTAAACTGAATATGGTATTGTGCTCTCGCTCTCTTCTTTGAATAGGTTGAGAGAGTGCTGAACTGTATTAT
>OMLJ01067231.1:0-14830 GCA_900302595.1 Gadiculus argenteus | reverse complement strand
CTAAAGGGGTAGTTCGGGACATATTTGGACCTCATTTCCAAGTGAGCCAGTGTGTTATTTATCATTGGAGACCGTTTTCAACACTTTCATTTAGTCCTTCTAGTTGCAGAAAACGCTTGTGCTAGGCTAGCGCAAGTCGAGGGGATCTGCTAGCCTGCCAATAAAAACAGTTTTACCCACTCCACAGTACACCCAAGGCAAACCAATTATAACGCCAGACTGTCTATGTAAATGTCTGTGTTGATAGAATAATGTTAGAAATAAACTTACCATTGCATTACATTTAGTTTATAATCCCTGTATTTGGAAGCAGGCTATGGCAGCGGCGGACTGATATTAACCTGGAGTGTGCTTCTCTGTTTACCTTTACCAGAAAGTAGTCCCCCAAAATCTAATGTGATCATTGCGATACAAGGATAGTTTTATTTCTAATATTATTCTATCAACACAGACATTTACACCGATATTCGGGCATTATAATTGGTTTGACTCGGGTGTACTATGGAATGGGTAAAACTGTTTTTATTGGCAGGCTAGCAGATACCCTTGACTTGCGCTAACTTAGCATCAGCAATTTCTGCAACTAGAAGGACTGAATGAAAAGTGTTGCAAACGGTCTCCAATGATAAATAACACACTGGCTCACTTGGAAATGAGTTTCGAATTTTTCTTTTTTTAATTTTTTTTCTTTTTTCATTTTCTTGGCTAAAGGACATTGAACGTTCCTGTCTGGAAACTCCAGACGTCATTGCAGAGACTTCATCAGATAGTGATGGATCCACATCTGATAAAGACTATGCACCTCATAAAGCAGAAATCAGTGATGGATCCAGCACTGACGATGATTATACACCTCATCAACTCACTGCATCAACTTCCTCAACTTCCTCAAGGTATAAGGACAGTACAGAGAGTGTTGCACAACACATAGACTGTGCTGAAGATGGAGACGGGGCTGCTTCCAAGAGCACATCAGACACTGTAAACCCAAACCCCAAAGACATTTCCACCAACAAAAATTACTGTTATGTCTGCAATATCCCTCAGTCTAAGATTGCACGGCACCTTAAAAAACATGAAAAAGTAGAACCAGCTATTGCTGAGGCATTCATGTTTCCTCCACATTCAAAAGAGAGAAAGAGATTGCTCGAAAAGCTCCGTAACCGAGGGAATTACCAACACAACCAAACGGTTATGGAGAATCAGAGTGGACCTCTGAAAGTAAAAAGAAGACCGGGAAAAAAACAGCCACTAAACAAAAAAATGTATGTTCATTGTTTGTATTGCAAAGGTATGTTTGTACGTAAAGAACTGTGGCGCCACATGCGTAGATGCCCTTCAAAAACTGCAACAGACACCGAAGCAACTGGTCAGAGCAAAGTTCTTGCACTGGTTGATGTTGCAGAGGCAACATCTTCCAAAGCTATCTCTCCTGGTTTCTGGAAGGTCCTTGGGAACATGAAACAGGACGACATTGCATCTGTTGTCCGGAACGATTTTCTCATACTGCAACTCGGTCAGTCTTTTTACAATAAACACGGCAACGATCCAACAAAAAATGAATATATACGACAGAAGGTTCGAGAAATGGGGAGGCTCTTGTTGAGCCTGAGAAAAAATCATTCAATTTTTAGTTTTGAAGATGCTGCAAAACCAAACCATTTTTATAAAGTCATTGAGGCTGTGCGAGATGTTGCAGGCTTTCATGAAGACACGCATTCATATCACACTCCGAGTCTTGCTTTGAAATTAGGGCATTCCCTAAAAAAGATTGGGGATATTATGATCTGCAGGGGTATTGCAGCAGAAGATGACAAAATGATCAGCGCAGCTGAACGATTCCAAGCTCTCTGTACAAAAGAATGGACTGAGCTTGTCTCACACACCGCTCTTGCAACTTTGAACAAAGCAAAGTTCAACAAACCGTCAACAATACCATTTACTCAGGACGTGCAGCGGTTCCACCAGTACCTGGAACAAAAATCTGCTGACGCTGTAAAAAATTTAACAGAGAATGAGTCTCCACAGGCATATGCCGAACTTGCCAGGGTAACTCTTGCGCAAATAATTATATTCAACAGACGTCGTGCAGGAGAAGTGTCGAAAATGAAACTGGAGTCTTTCAAGAAAAGAGACAAGACTGAGCTCCATGAGGACATAGCTGTTGGTCTCACACCATTTGAACGAAAACTGACCAGGCACTTCAGCAGGGTAGAAATAATGGGAAAAAGAGGGAGAAAAGTTGCTCTTTTGATGAACCCTGAGGTTGTCACTGCAGCAACACTTCTTGCAAATAAAAGAGATGCATGCAATGTGCACAATGACAACCCCTTCCTATTTGGAAGGTCACAGTGTCCCTCCACAAGCTTCTACAGGGGGCAGGACTGTATCAGGATGTTTGCCAGTCAATGTGGAGCAAAGAATCCAGAATATCTAAGGTCAACGCATCTTCGTAAGCATGTAGCGACACTCTCCCAGATTCTCAACTTGAAGAACAATGAGCTGGACCAACTGGCAAATTTTTTAGGGCATGATATTCGAGTCCACAGAGACTTCTATAGACTCCCAGAGGCAACAATTGAAATGGCGAAAATCTCAAAGCTTTTGCTTGCCATGGAGAAGGGATCTCTAACGAAATTCCAAGGAAAATCTCTTGATGAGATTGAGATTGAAGGCGAGTACTTTTTATTTTTTATCTTTATTTTTAATAGCTTGTTACAGTTACATCATGCATTACAGGTAGTACAATACATTAAAGGAACAAGAAATTCAATAACAAGTCTGGAATGGAGAATTTTATAGAGAACACTTTGTGAAAGATGATAGTAGTATTATGATATTATTATTAATTAGTAAATAATACAATGTATGAAAATTATGTGTTCATCAACATGCTTTTCTTTAGATGAACTGGAACCGATTGATGGAGATGCTGAAGATGATGAGGACAATGATGGAGACAGTGACGATGATGGGGAAGATGATGGAGATGAAGTGGCAGAACCTGTCCTTGGACTGCAGGGTATGTAACATATGTATTCTTCGAAAATGCAGTGAAGGGTTCAGTGTCTAACATTGGAGTACACATTCTATGTGAATTCCACATTTGTGGCTTTATTATTGCTTTATATAAAAGGGAGCTACATCTCAATATATTGTAAGAGTTCAATGCTTCTATGAACCACAGCCTCAATAATGAATGTAGTTAATTGACCTCTTGATGAAAACTCCAATTTATCTTTGTAAAGGTCTGTCTGTGTCTGCTGTCTGTGCCCTGTCTGTCTGTCTGCCTGTGTCTCTGCTGTGTCTCTGTCTGTATCCTGTCTGTCTCTCTGCTGTCTGTGTCTTGTCTGTGTCCTGTCTGTATGTCTGTCTGTCTCTCTCTGTCTGTGCCCTGTCTCTCTGTCTGTCTGTGTTCTGTCTGTCTCTCTGCTGTCAGTTTCCTGTTGTCAGTCTGTCTGCATTAGAAAACATGGCTGTGTGTGGAGTGGTGCTGAAATCTTATGCATTGTGTCATTTCTTTAGCAATTGTCAAGTAGCGTAACTTACAACTTGATTCACAAATTGCAAATGGGGAATCTGACTTGGCTGCAGCTTAAAAAAATTGAGTCAAAAGGTCATCTGTAAAGCTTTCAATTAATAAATGTGCCTTTTCAAAAGTGAAGATAACTTAACTGCTGTAATAATTCATATTATGGCAAGCACTACTCAATTAAGTTGTAGTAGTAGTTATGGTATCCCTGATGTCCAAAATTTGACAGATACTGTATGTATGTATAGCAGAGCCACCAGGATGACCCTATTTATTTATTTATGAGTATTTTATTATCCACCTTGTATATTGTGAACCGGTGTAACAAGTGAATGTCTGCAGTGTGGAATCAATAAAGTCAATCTTATCTTATCTGAACAAATATGCATGTCAGGATCATGCTTAAATCGCAAAACTAAAATCACATCCTGAAAACATTTAGACTCCATTACTTTTGTCATCATTACTTTGATTGATGACACAGGCCTGTTTTGCTTTCTCTTGAAAATGTAGGGATGGAGAATCCTGAGGAGATCACCAGCTCAGAAGGTAATGTGTGGGAATACCACAGATTTTTCTTTATTTTTATTTCATTGGAGGTACTACTAAAGAATTGGTTTGGAGTTTTATTCTTACAAAAGGTATTTTTTGTTTCTGTAGAAAAAACGAATCAGCTGAAAAATCAGAGTGAGGTCACCGGCTCTAATGGTAGGTCTCCAGTCATTCATAACTTTTATTTTGTACTTCAAATGTTGTACTACTGTCAGTCTTAGTTTCAGGTAGGGCCTGAATGTCATGTGCTTTGGCTTAATTTGAAGGCCTATGCACACAGCCATCTACTTATCAATATCACTTTGGGTATCATGGTTAATTGGTTTTGTTGTCAAAGATGAAAAGATTTGTGTTATTTTATGTTTTTTGGATATAATTGTATCACTGGAGATACTTAAATTTATTTTTAGATGTTTTAGTTTTAGACATTGAGTGATAAAATGTGCCTCTACAATGTATATGATTCAAAATAAAAGTTACATTATTGCATAGCTTTTCAAAATAAAAGTTCAGATTCCTGATGCTCAGAAATTTTGAGGAATCGATTTCAACATTTGTTCTTCTTCACCAGGAAAAAGAAAACGTATGCATTCAGCCCAGGAGGAGGCCAGCAACCGCAAAGGTAAATATTATTATCATCATTATTATTATTATTATTATGCTGCTGCCATGGATTGATTTTCTTTTTAGGTAGTGTAACATTAAAAGTTATGTTGATGCTACTTAAAACCTGTAGAGACTAAGATTTGAACAGCAAATCTTTTTTTGTGGTGTAGGTTTCAGATTGTCAAAACATCAACTGTAGTGCACATGCCGTTGGTGTCAAGCTGCCATTACTGTTCTTGATATGTCAGTCCTAAAGATAGGATTTGATAAACATATCTGATTTGTCTGCACTCTGAGCAAAGCCTAACTGTCTTTGTGTTCAGAGTTTTAGTAAAAAGAAAAAAAGTTGTCATTGACCCAGGATGAGTCTTAAGAGTTCTAAAGGTATAATGTGTGATTTTAGGGTGGGGGTCATGTTGAGGATGTAGGTAGGTATAACGGGGGATAAAGGTCTTATCGAATTTCAGGTTTATTTGTTATATGCAGGTGTCTGTCACCATGCTGTCTCCTGTCCACGATCATCTCTTTAGTTTTGCTGATGTTCAGAGAGAGGTTGTTGATCTAACACCAGCTGGTTAGCATAGAATGTGTTGAGTTCATCCAGGAGCAATGCGGTGTGCTGACCAATGTCTCTATTTCTCCTTTTGTAGTCTGATGCACCATAGTCCGCTCCACATGGAGTCAGAGCTGTTGTAGTCCGACTCCACTTTGTCCCTGTATATCTCGTTGTTCGTGCCTTAAACTTAGCACAAATCTCCTAACTGATCCAGGGTTTCTGGTTTGGGTAGGTGCAGATAGGAGCTGTAGGGACCACATCACCAGTGCACTTAGAGTCTGTAGTAGGCTACATATGTGGATATTCATTGATGTTGCAGTGGTCTGATTTTCAAGATAGGATGGGTAGGGGTTTGTAGCTGTCTCTGAATCAGGTGTAGCAGTAATCCAGAGTCTGCTCACCCCCAGTGGGAAAAGTGATGTGTTGGTTGTATTTTTGGGAGAACCTTTTTCATGTTGGCTCTGAAGTCTCCCAAAACAATAAATGCAGCCTCAGGTGAGAGTTCCATTTATACACATCTACAGCTCCTCCAGGGCTAGAGTCTTATCAGCCTATGTAAATGAATATTGTCTTTTATGTGTTGTAACTTTGGGGATACTGTGAAGAAGACCATTTACTCTGTTAGCTAAGTGAGCGATCTTTTATAGTTTGTTCTTTTTGACACTTGTAAGCATGTTGCAAAACACATAGCACCATACAGAGGGACTGGCTGTTCACTTCCACAATGATTTTTTATCTTATAGTGTCTACTTCTCGTAAGATACAGCTTATTCAGTCTGTATACTGTAAATATTATAATTTGGCTTTGAAAATTAAACAACTTTTCCACAAATGGTTTGTAGTGTGTACAAGCTATTCTCAAAAGAGCATTTCTTGTTTTCTGCAGGAAAAACAAAACTGTTGAAAACCCAGGAGGTCACCAGCTCCCAAGGTAAAAGCTGCTTTTCCTACATTTACAACAGTGCAGTAGCACAGTTGAGGTGATGACCCAAGAAATTAATTAAACTAAATTGAATTAGGTTTAATATACTTCATCTTATATCCTCTGGAAAGACCCTATCTGTGTGGTTTCCCAAGGCATGCTGGTTGTGTTGCGTTGATGGTGTTTGTTCAGTTTAGATTTTAGTTGTGTCTTTTGAGTCGTCCATTCGTGTCGGTCAGCTGTCTTCATATACCACTGTAATTGAATAACACTTTATTCTATTACAGTGGTGAACATTACATTTGTATAGAACATAAAAACAAAGTCAACTATTTAGCTGTATTGGATATCTTCACAATCTAAGCAAGAAAAATATGTTCTTGTGATTGGCAGTGTCAAGAAGATATGTGAAAAAGCCATGGAGTGAAAGTGAAGTCAAAGCAGTCACAAAATACTTCAGAACTCATATTTCTAAGGGACAGCTTGCATCCAAACTGGAGTGTGAGCAGTGCAGGCTTGCAGAGGATCCTGTTTTGCAGCATAGAACTGTTCAAAATATCAGGGATTTTGTGAGGAACAGGGGGCTTAAAAATAAGCAGGTCGCATAGAGCCCTTTTTTTTTTCTTTTTTTTTTACGTTTATGTTTTGAGCAGTACTTTTGAGCAGTACTAGAAATACTAGTAGATATTGCCCAATTTTTGTTGTTGTTATTGACTGACTAATATTGTGCTCTTTTATTATATTAATTATTTTACTCTGAACCTTTTTTGCACTTGAATTCTATGCATACATGTTATGTTAAGCTTTTATAGAACGTCAAAAAGCCATGGCGTGAAAGTGAAGTCAAAGCAGTCACAAAATACTTCGGAACTCATATTTCTAAAGGACACCTTGCATCCAAACTGGAGTGTGAGCAGTGCAGGCTTGCAGAGGATCCTGTTTTGCAGCGTAGAACTGTTCAAAATATCAGGGATTTTGTGAGGAACAGGGGGCTTAAAAATAAGCAGGTCACGTAGAGCCCCTTTTTTTTTACGTTTGTTTTGAGCAGTACTAGCAATACTAGTAGTTATTGCCCAATTTTTGTTGTTGTTATTGACTGACTATTGTGCTCTTTTATTATATCAGCAATTATTTTACTCTGAACCTTTTTTGCACTTGAATTCTATGCATATGTGTTATGTTAAACTTTTATAGAACGTTTTATAAAGATTCAAAGTCTCATTATAATAAAGTGTTTTTCATTGAAAGAAATTGTGATCTAACATTTCATTTATTTTCCTCTAGTTGCTGACACAATTTCAATAAGAACCCTTGAAAAGGTGAATGTAAAACAAGAGAAATTCGAGCAGAAGTTCAAGCTGCTGAGCATGTCAGCCACTCGTTTAATAAACGCCCATTTTATCCCTTTTAAAATAAATCAATTTCTCATATTACTGAGGTTGTCATTGTTTACAGATGTTAACTAGAGAGGTTGAACTCAGCAAAATCATACTGTAGAACTAAAACTTGCCCACCAATTAGTGCTCTGTTCCATTGATCAAGGCTGAGCTAGTTTTCTATGGATTTTTGTGTATAGGTAATGTTTAGTTGTACCAGGTTGATCCTCACAACTAAGGGTTTAATAGGCTTCAGACTCATCAGTTCAATCAGAAGTTTATTGCCAAGTAGGTTTGCACAATTTGACTTGGTGTAGTTAGTGCAGAATAAACATTAAGTAAAAAATATAGGAAGATAAAAAAACAAGTATTAAAATCTAAACAATATAAACATATATACAAAATCTTCTACAACGAAGGAGCTGTAGTGCAAACTGAGGCGCAAGTATATGACATGTAACAGTGAGAGTTTACAATGTATTCACAGAATTCTATAAATGTGCAGATATACAACAGGCTGAAGTGGTCACAAATAAATAAAGACTGTTAATGTTATGCAGAAAGTCTGAAGATGCTACGTTAATGTAGCATGTCGATCTGGATGGGGAGAGGGAGAGAGTCAGTGTCAGAGGGGGCTCCAGAACTTGTTGATAAGGCTAATAGTGGATTGGAAGAAACTGTTTTTGTGGTGAGAGCTTTCGGTCCTGATGGACCGCAGCCTCCTGCCAGCGGTGAGTGTCTCAAAGAGTCTGTAACCGGGGTGGGAGGGGTCAGCCATAATCTTACTTTCACGCTTTATGGTCCTAGAGTTGTACAGGTCCTGGAGGGATGGAAGATTGCAGCTGATCACTTTCTCAGCAGATCAAATGATACGCTGCAGTCTGCCCTTGTCCTTGGTAGTGGCAGCAGCGAACCAGATGGTGATAGAAGAGGTGAGGATGGACTTGATGATGGCAGTGTAGAAGTGCGCCATCATTGTCTTTGGCAGGTTTATTTTCTTCAGCTGCCGCAGGAAGTACATCCTCTGCTGGGCTTTCTTGATGAGGTCCTGGGAGATGGTAGTTCCCGGGAAGCGAAAAGACTCCACTGCGTCGATTGTGGAGTCACAGAGGGTGATGGAGGCAGGTGCTGATGGTCTGTGAGTCTGAGACATTTTTCCCCAGCTTCACGTGCTGCTTCCTGTCAGAAAGGAAGTCTGTGATCCACCTGTTACTAGCTACTGCTGAACTCCTGAGCTACATAGCTCACCACTACTGCCACTCGACACTTTATGCCTGGAAAAACATGTTTACATCTCCCTACATTTCAGTTTACATTTTATATTTATACCTAGATTATATTATACATATAATATATTTATATCACATTACATTTTACCTCCACACTTTTATTATTATTATTACTGTTATTGTTGTTCTACTTACTTTTATTTCTATTTATATATTTAAGTCTTATTGCACTATTGGAGGAGCCCAAGACTTAAGAATTTCATTGCCAGCGACTGCTCTGTCATTGTTGTGCATATGACAATAAAAACATCTTGAATCTTGAATCATCTTGAATCTTGTAATCCGACACTACGGAGACCACTCGAGCCTTCACACTTCTGCGTCGGGATGTCGGATACGCGACGCAATTCACCACCAGGGTTGCCAGATTGGGCCATATTTCCCGCCCAATCTGGCAACCCTAGCTGCAGCGCGCTGCAGTTCACCGCCCGATGGATCTTATATGTTGACTACTAACCATGTAAATAGTGTTGGAAATTAACTTCCAAAGCTTTTCAAATCTTATTTGGTGTTTTATTAGTCCTTAATGTGCTTAACTCTTTGAGTGCTGCGCTGTTTTCCAAAGCTTTGGCCCAGAGTGCCAGCAATCTAGACCATTGTTGACAGTTTTTGTAGAGCCACAGCGTATTCTATATTATAGCTATGGACACATACTATGGCTCGTTTGAAAGGGGAAACTTTAAGCTCTCAGTGGGTACACAGCGTTTATTTCTACGTGCCTCCGTTCCTGAGAAATCCCAAGCTAAACAGTGGCTGGTTTTCATCACAAGACTACGACTATCACCCACTTCGCTCGCCCCCCCCCCCCTCCTCAGCCCGGTGGTCAGTCACTCCTTTCGACCTGGTGCGTGTGTGTGTGGTGTGTGTGGTGCGTGTGTGTGTGTTCTCCCCTGGTTGTCGCTGTCAGAGTCTCCATCCAGAGATACATCCTGCCTTACTAGAAAGTTGAGGTTTTTTTTTCAACTTGTTCATTATTCAGCGCCTGAGAAGTGCCTAACCCTAACCCTAACCCTGAGAAGTGCCTAACCCTAACCCTAACCCTAACCCTGAGAAGTGCCTTACCCTAACCCTGCGAAGTGCCTAACCCTAACCCTAACCCTGAGAATTGCCTAACCCTAACCCTAACCCTGAGAAGTGCCTAACCCTAACCCTAACCCTAACCCTCTAACCCTAACCCTGCCTGTTAAGTTACCTAGACTGCCACCCGCTGCCACCTAGTGATCAACCCACGAGGTTTCGATTGTCATCTATTGCAGTTCTGTTCATCCTAGAGTTCCCAAATTCACACACAAGGTGTGTTAGAGTGTCTATTTTTGTTTAAAAAAAAAAGCTACAAATAAAAAAAATTAGTTTTTGGCACTCAAAGAGTTAATGTAGAAAGTAAATAAGGTGCCAAGTCAAACCGGGGAAAGTGATTGCGGAAATTATTTTGTTAGAGGACCAATCACAGCCCTCCGTCTCCGTCTCCCCTCGACGGAGTGACGGACACTTAAAAAACATTTCACGCAGACGGAGACGACACAGAGGGTCTCCGTCAGGCTCTCTGGCTACGCAGAGGGCTGTGTAGCCTACGTACAGCACTTTACGGAGAAGTATAAACCAGGCTTAACCCTAGGGAGTTAACCCTAACCCTAACTCCCACAAACAGCCACTAGGGGGGCTTTTTCCACGCATTATGAAAAAGGTGACGTCATAGCTTTGTGTTCTTTCTGTGTTTCGATCTAGCATCAGTACCTCGCCACACAAAAAGGACGTCAAATAAATAGGTACTTCAAATACCAAACTTTCTGCCCAAAAAGACCTCTGGTGGCTGGTTGTTTGTGGGGTCAATCCACGCTCACCTGGAGAGCCAGGCAGTAGGGTTAGGGTTAGTTATTAGGTAGGGTTAGTTATTAGTTAGGATTAGTTATTATTTAGGGTTAGGGTTACCTGGAGAGCTGTATTCGTGGCGAGGCAGGCGGTAGGGTTAGGGTTAGTTATTAGTTAGGGTTAGGGTTAGTTATTAGTTAGGGTCAGTTATTAGTTAATGTTAGTTATTAGTTATTAGTTAGGGTTAGTTATTAGTTAGGGTTAGGGTTAGTTAGGGTTAGGGTTACCTGGAGAGCCGTATTCGTGGCGAGGCAGCCGGCAGATCTTGGGCATGACTTCTATCAGCGTCTTGACGTACTGCAGAATGGTGCCTTGCAGCTGCCAAACAGGAAGGAGAATGACCAATCAGAACAATAAACAGTGAGGAGAACGTGATCAGAACATTGAATGACCAATCAGAACAATAAACAGTGAGGAGAACGTGATCAGAACATTGAATGACCAATCAAAAATGAGCCAAACGTACCAGGCTCTTGACAATCTTCAGCAGCTCTTCCATCACCACGGCGATTCCTTGGTAACCAAGGAGACGGCAGATGGTCTTGAAGTGAGGGGGGCCGACAAAGTTCCTGTAGGAGCTGTATATGTGGGAGTAGGCGATGTTCAGGGGCTGGGGGGGAGGAGAAGATTAATATCAGAATACAAACATGGCGGGGCTTAATATGTTTGATCATTCAGTGCAGATAGCACTCAGTGATCCCCTAGGGGGGCTACAGCGACATTACCTTAGACCCATACAGATAGTACGGCTGCACATTGGCTGGTTTGTCTCTCTGCGGCTCCTGGGTGAAGGGTATCGCTGTGCGCACAAAACTGGGTAAACACAGAAAGGTGTAAAAATAAAATCAACACAAAGAAACATATTCCCTATTTCAAAAACATCCCTCTCTTGGGAAAAGGCGCACCGGTTGGTGGAGCCGTTGTAGCAGTAGTTGGGCAGGAAGTCAAAGTTGAGCTCCCAGAAGACGTGGAGCGTGATGCGGCCGTAGGGCGCCGACACGTTGTGGTTGGCCTCGCGGAACATGGCGTCGAAGCTGTCCAGAGTCAGGTGCTTGGACAGCAGCCGGTGGGTCAGTCGGTTGATCTCCAGCAGCCACTCCAGCTCCTGGACACCATTTAAAAAGGATCATCTATGGACTGGGTTGCATTTATACAGTGCTTTGTTGTTACCAGAGGCCATGCAAAGCGCTTGACAACATTGCCTTACGTTCACCCATTTCTGCACACATTCACAGAGCGAGGGCGTGTCAGCCACACAGGGTGAGCGCCAGCAGTCAGGAGCGGTCAGGGGTCAGGGGTCTGCTCAGGAAAACCTTGACACTCAGCTAGGAGGAGCCAGGCATGGATACAGGTACATTGCAGACATTGGGGATCGAACCCAGTACCTATTGACTGTGAGTCAAACACCCTTCTGTTTGTAGACTCGTTAAACAAAATTACCTTTTTTAGCAAACCCGCCCATACTATACACCTAGTTAATAAGCTTATTGCGTTCTCCCATGTGTACAACTAGGTGGAAGTAAGGCGTCCACCAGTGGCTAGTTTAGACCACAAGGAAGAACCATTTAGGATGTATGGATGTTCTTCCAAAGTAACCCTTGGGTTGGTGGTTTGTCTGTGGGTTTTTTGTGAGCAGTGTTAGCGTGAGCACAGAGAAGAGCTGAAGAACACCCTCACCACGATGGAGGTCAGGTCCTCGCTCTCAAAGCGGCTGATGGCCTGGTCCAGGGACTTGTACATGGCCGCGGAGATCCTCTGTGTGATCAGTCGGTTCAGGTCAATGGAGCGACCCAGCAGCTGTAACACAGGAGTGCACCAGCTCACAGATATGACCTCCACAATGATAAAGTAAGCTCCACTTTGTCATATATTCCTGATTTTCCTTTATTCAGTGTGTTTTTTTGGTGATGTATTGTATTGAATGTCGATTGTGTGTATTCTATATTATGTATACTTAAAACCAGCCGTTTAGCATTAATATTAATAGTAGTAGTAATAGTAAAAATAGTAGTAATAGTAGTAGTAGTAGTAGAGGTAGTGGTAGTAGTAGTAATAGTAGTAGTAGTAGTGTGGTAGTAGTAGTAGTAGTAGTATAGGTAGTAGTAGTAGTAGTAGTAGTAGTAGAGGTAGTGGTAGTAGTAGTAGTGTGGTAGTAGTAGTAGTAGTAGTAGAGGTAGTGGTAGTAGTAGTAGTAGTAGTAGTGGTAGTAGTAGTATGGTAGTAGTAGTAGTAGTGGTAGTAGTAGTAGTAGTGTGGTAGTAGTAGTAGTAGAGGTAGTGGTAGTGGTAGTAGTAGTAGTAGTAGTAGTGGTACAGGTTAGACATGGGGATGGACCCAGTTGGTTTGGGCTGAGGATGGATACCCTGTAGTGTCCACCTAGGGTCATGAGGTCAATCTAGATAACAGGTCAATACTTAGAGTAAGTATTGAGTATTGATCATCGTATTGAGGCTCTGGTAAGATGGCGTACCTGCACGTGTCTCTGCTTCAGCAGCGTCTCGTAGCGGTTGGACGGAGGATAGGGGATGATCACGCCATAGTTTTTACACTCGGCTCGGAAACGCTTATCTAGCAGAACGCTGAGGGAGACAAAAGAAAGAAAAGAGTTTGGAGGGTAGATTTTATTAATATAGAATATGGATCACGGCTGTGTTTTGATCCAATGTAGAACATGTAATGCTCTTACCTGCCCGCCATCGCTTTGTAATAGGCAAAAATCTGATCGGCTAACTTGTAGACAAACTGATCGAAACAAAGGTTGACCTGAAAACAAGAAAAACAAACGATTGAGGATACTGACACTAAACACAAAAGTCTGTCGGAGTTACATTTGTTTTATCATCCTAGCGTACATTATCATTCATTAAATTAAGATGACACCAGGCTTACCTCGGCCTCGATTTCATCGTAAAGGAACTGCTTCTTGAACTTTGTCAGAGCGTAATAACCGCTGTCGTTGTACAGGTCCAGAGGATACAGCACGTATCTGCAGCAGACACAACAGCTCTGGTTAACAGTGTGTACAGTGTTAGGTAATTCATAGCAATGAGTGCACGTGCAGGTACAGAAGCACTTTTGTCCAGTCCTAATCACACTTGAATTGCTGACTGAACTGACTGAATGTTTATTGACATTTTCATGCCATCGTTGTCTGTAACCTTGATTTTTATTTTATTTTATGCCTGTGTTGGCCAAGTTTCTCTTCAAATAAGACAAAATAAGACAAGACATTTTACAAGACCTAAATTAATCTTCAGAAATGTTTTCACCACAACACAATAAACCCATGGATATCAGCGTAGGGTTAGCGCCTTACTCCATCATGGAGGGCTCCTTGGTCTCCAGGATATGGTCGGTGAGGATCCAGGGCATGGACATCTCGATGGGGAACTGGATCCTGCGGCCCATGGTCAGCTCCAGGAAGAACTCCCGGAACCACAGCTGAGACAGGTCACAGCAGTGCTGCAGGGCCTCTGGGGGGAGAGCAGTGGTTCAGTGGTCAACACGTGTTCCGTCGACGTGCGCCACAGGACACGCTCACAAAACCGCTTCAACGTACAGAATGATGCCCTCATGTGTTCTGAGAGTGAGGGTGATTGAGGACAGTGATTCTCCATCGAGAATCGAAGCTTACAGATTGTATTTTTTAGCTTGGACGGAGTTTTTTGTGTGTTGCTTGATTTGTACAGGCTATGAGGCGGTGTGTGTGTGTTTGAGTGTGTGTGTGCGTGCTCACCGCTGAAGTTGAGCAGATGGGTGAAGAAGAAGGAGTGCTTGTGAAAGTCCTCGATGGCAAGCACGATGGGTCCGTCCAGGCTGCTGCGCAGGGTCTTCTTGGAGCCACTCTTGTCTGCTATGAGGGACTCCAGCATTGTGCGCACCATGTACAGCTGGGGAGATGGACAGGGTATGTGAATTAAAGACTAGGCTGTAATCAATGCTCTTCGAAGTGGTAATCGCAAGGATTTCATTTTTGTTCGAATTCATATGAATATTTAGTCCTAACTTTGGAAGCAGAGATGATGATGAGCAGGCCTGGATGATTAGGCATTAGGGGTGTCAATAGTACAATTAAAGTGTGCTTAAATATATTCTAAATAATTTAATGGAATTCAAACGATGCTCAAA
>OMLJ01065482.1:0-10567 GCA_900302595.1 Gadiculus argenteus | reverse complement strand
GGCATGGTGCTGTAACCATCTGGTCTTCTGTAGCGCTGGTACCGGGGGCCCGCAGCTGCTTTTGGAAAGTTATGCTACACAAGATGGCATGAATGAGGCCGTCTGGAGGAACAAGAGAGCATTAATCCTGCACTTATAGCATCACCACAGAAGAGGCTCCACGGTGTACCGTGTTAAGCACCCTCCTAGGAAACGTTCCAACACCGTCTTTTCTCTTTATCGTTAAGGTGTCTTATTGATGTGATGTCATTATAGCAGAGCAACATTCAACCAATTTCAACCTTAAAGGGACACTGTGTAATGTTTT
This sequence comes from Gadiculus argenteus, assembly GCA_900302595.1. Taxonomy (NCBI): domain Eukaryota; kingdom Metazoa; phylum Chordata; class Actinopteri; order Gadiformes; family Gadidae; genus Gadiculus; species Gadiculus argenteus. The sequence goes on along the minus strand of OMLJ01065482.1, from coordinate 10,260 downwards.
AAGTCGTTTATGACCTCGAATCAACGTCTTCGTTCATGAATAAGTCCTCATTGGTGTAAAATGATCTCTGCCGACAATCTCACTTCTCCTCCTGATCAGAATCTCTTCTCTGTATCTACACAGGACGGGTAAGCTCTACGGAGGCAGCCATGTTCTTCAGTCTATGCACTGCCCAGAGGGACAAAAAGCACCACGTGGCATACGGTACACGTTGTCGTCATAGCTTCTTGAATCTTGACACGTACCGCCTGCCGTAGTTTCAACAGGTCGCAACGCACGTTTGAAAACGCGAGGCGCTAGAGAGCAGTCTTTGTTTGAATGCAAAATAACATTTAACCACTAGATAGAAAATGACACAGTGTACCTTTAACTATAAAATGTAATTGTTTGTTGGTGTTGTTCACCGTTTGGCCACCAGGGGCAGCACCAGCAGCTCTCTACTGTAATTAAGTCTTGATGCACTACAGGTGTGGGCCGTGATGGCTCCCAGCATGTGACAGTGATGGATGTGTTTGGTGACCGACTGTGATTTATGTGTTTGATGATGCGTTTGGGACATTGCACATTAAATGTGAATTAGCTTTTGGGGTTTTTATTACTTGATTGATCTCCCTGCGTTGCATTTTTATGTCCTTCATTAAATAAGATTATATTATTCAAAGGAAGTTACATGCCGAGGCGTTCACTTAATTAACTTGTCAAAAAATTTTCACAGCTTCCCAATCAGCAAGGCGGCTTTACTGGAACAGGTTCAGAGTGCGTCACTTAATTAAATTTGAAATATATACTTTAGGAAACACTACGATGATCAATGGCCTTCATAGCAGCAGCAGAGTTTTGGTTTTCATACTTTCATACCAGACAGACGTCAGACAGCCCTGGTTTTTTTTCCACACTGTTGCCGTGTTCCAATACCCGTACTATCCGTACTCGTACTACTTAGTTTGAGTTTGTAGGGCGTTCCAATTCAAATTGTTGGAAAAGAAGTGTACTTAAAGAACCCGGATGGTTTAACTCAGATAAAGAAGTGTACTTAAAGAACCCGGATGGTTTAACCCAAAACGGTCAAACTGCGAAGTGTGGATCGATGCTCACTTCTCGTACTCAATGGCCGCCATCTTAGCTACGTAGCGGAGGAGGCGGAGCCAGGCTGAGAACAACGCCAGTGCATTTTCCACATAGTTTGCATTAATTTAGTCATTTTTTACTTTTTATAGATTTTATAGGGTTTTATAGCTATTATGCGTAAAGAGTTCACTGTTCAGAGCGGGATGTTTATCACGGGGGGGAGGAGCCGCGGCGGCGGTCGCGTTCGTCACTTCCGGTTTGCGCGCCGCGGAGGATTAGATTTGGAACGACACTGAGATCTGAAACTCATAGCGTACTCAGTGAGTACGGATAGTGTACTACGGTTGAGTGTACTCAAGGAAGTACGGGTATTGGAACACAGCACGGCAAGTCTTCGCGTGCCTCTCTCCTCCTCTTCTTCATCATCTTCAGCAGGTGGACGAGACGAACCCGGGCCTGTGTCATCTACAAATGGCGCGCGGCCCACACTCATTACCAGCCTGATTGGGCGGACTAATGAGCTGCTATTAGAGGGAGAGTGCCAGTAAGTTTGGCTCGCTACCTCGGTGTGCCGAGCCACGGCCACAAAGGTTTGGCATCAGTCTCAACCCTCCAGAGGCGCCGTGTTTAAATGTTCAACAGCAGAGAACAATGTAGAGGTAATCACTGTGTTCCCTGTTAAATGTAGTCGTGCCCTCCACCAATGGAGTCTAAAAATGAAGGTTCTTTTTATCAACGTTGAACAGAGATTACTTTTAATAACTGCCTTGCAAAATGGAAACAGATTTTAATTTGATTTTTCGCCCAGCTCATGTCATTATATTAACTTTTTACATTAAATTGTCCTCGAGATTCAGTATTGGGAAACTATTGTAATATATTGCAACACATATGAGCTCTTAATCAGAGCCAAGAGCGAAGGCAGTTAACCATGAAATAAAGAAGTCCTTTATTGGGCAACTTGTAAATGTGGGGCTAATGCCTCAGTGGCTATTTAAACTTTTTGGACATTATTAAAGTCAATTTATTGTTTTTCTTTTCCAATTGTGTTCATCGTAAGAAGAATATGTTGACATTTATATTCTATAAAAAAAAAGGCTAGGCGATCATGTTTTCGTCGTCTCTTCACTAACATGAGCATATCTTTGTGTCATCCTCCATAAACAGATTGAGAGCACATTTATTTACCAGAACACTTTGGCAACCCGGGCTGATTGTCTGTTGTGTTTGTGCTGAGTAGGGCTTTTACTGCAGGCAACCGCAACGGCTAGAGCCTTGTTATGCTCTGATATGGAATATTAAACTCAATCACTGGATTATTGAGAGGTACACGAACCCAGTGTAGGCCTACTTGTGCTTACACAGACCATTAATAAATACTTCAAAGTCTCAGTGGTTATGTGGACAGCGACCTTGAAAGCTTTAGACTGGTGAATGCTGTGTGTTTGATGACATGGTGGCTAAAAGCCTTGATCCATCAAATCTGACTCGATCTAAGACACCGGTGACCCTTGGTTTGCTATATACGATTTATTAGTAAAATAATGAGGAAAATAATATATATAATATGGACATATAATCAGATTTAGGTATGTATTCATATTCGGTATTGCCTATGGAAACAGGGCGGATTAGGGTGGATGGCCTACTGTGCTAATCTTTAACAACATTGTCGACCTTAATTACAGAACCTTTAGTGAAACAGCCTACCCAGACCTATAAGAGAAGCAGGGTCCGTGGACGCTTATAAATCCATGTTAAAGTCGTTTTTATTCTCAGAGCACTATGGAATGTAACCTGCTGTCCTCCTTCACTATTGAAGTCAATTCTTGCTGTAACTTGTTTTCCTCTCACTGTTTCAGTCCACTCTGTTATGTCCGTATCACTCTGCTTTATCAATGTATTGATGTTATTATCCACAAGTGTTCTGAGACCGTTTCCATGGTGAGACTGCACTTTAAACGATATATTGATTGATTGATTGAACTTCACCACATCTGACCATCTCGCCAGATCCCGTACCCTATTGTATGGCGCTTTCATATCTCCCATGAACATTTTAATGGAGAAGGATGCCTGGAATAACCTCCATGAACCAAAAAAACCCCTACATAAAAACAAAACACATCAGCCCTTTTGGTTATGCAACCGTGCACGTTGCGTTGCGTTAAAGACCGGCTGAAAAGAGAGAGCCGTCGGTTCGTCTTTGCCAGAGAGTGCGGAGGACGTTTGCCTGTTTAGCTTCACCACATTACTCGTCCCCACGGACTGGGCTATCGGGTTTGAGGCACACGACACATTCACACACCCTCCGCCATTAACACCGTGGTTAACTGGCGTGCTCCCGCCTCGCCTGATTCACCGCGTGTGTTTAAAAAGCCCCGCGGAGAGACGCACGGGCCATTAGGCACGGCGTCCATACAAACAGAACCCCCGTTCGGTGGTTTAAAGAGTGTTTCAGGCTCCCCGAGGTCGCAAACATATCCTGAAAGTAAACAAACTGCTGTGTCATTGTTTCCTTGGTTACACAATAGGATTGTGAGTGTGTGAAAGTGACGAGTGAAAACACTTTTGAGGACGTAACGGTAGCTTCCATCTTCAATGACTCTTCTCGCTAAAAACTTCAACCTGCCCATAAGTACAGTAGGCCTACCTGGTTTTCTGGGAGAAAATAACAAGCAACCTTGGCTATAATCAATCACAATCAATCTAATCACTATTTGAGTCGCTAGTAAACGTATGTGTGGACTGTTTTTTCCGGGAATCCACATTATCTTTAAGATAATGTAGGCTAATGCAAAAGTTTTGTCTCTAGAAATTGAGTGTAAATGTGGCAATTGATTTAGTGAGCATGGGGTGTAATGCCAAAAACGTTTACCTTCTGAAACTACATTGTCTAAAATCAATGTATGCATTGATCATCTTTCCTCAGAGATCTGCATAAATCAACATCCAGTTATCCGGCTGTATGTCTATCAGTAAACTTCCGCTACTGCATGTGAACAGTGCATTTACATTTAACATTATAGTGAAACCACAATCGAGTCTGTTGCTGTTGTTGTTGTGGAGCAACAACAGTCCCAACACAGAGCAATCCAACCTCGCTAGAGTCTGTGCCGCCAATTTCTCCTCCAGCCGCTGGCCTGTGAACCTGAGGACAGAGATCCTCGCCGAGCCTGTTCTCCACAGCAACAGTGTCACAGTGGGGTTTGCGACAGCCCTCTGCCGTCCCCCCCTTATCTTAATGGCATCCACCGCTATCGCAGGAGCAGCAGGGGACAATCGACCTCTTCCATTGCTTTATCAGCAGCCCTCCTCCTCCTCCCCCCACACCTCCTCCCCACGATTGATCTATCGCCCTCTCTGCTATCTTTCATCTCGCTCCACCGCTGCTATGCTCTTTCGCCGCAATGTTATCCAATCTACACTTATTTAGAGGGGATATTTCTATTGTTATGTTCTTCAAATTAACGTACAACCTTTCACTCCCGGTCCACGAAGACTTAAAGACGAACGGACGTGTTTGTGGTTGTTTTGAGGCGTGACGGGGCCAGTAAAACGCAGGCCGTGAGGGACGTGTTGTTCTGCAACAGGTTCTTTTCCTTCCCTGGTGTCAGCAGTGTGGTGCTGTGATCTCACCCCCCACTGGGACAAGAGAGCCAGGCCTGACGTCAGACCCAGCCCCTCCCCCCACCCACCATTATATGTTATACGTCCTGGCGCTTAATGTACGCACCTAATGTATGTTGTATTTTGTATAGTTTTAGTAGTGTAGTCATTTGTGTAGCATCTACAGTAGTTAGTATCACTGCTGTAGACGGGGAATAGGTTGTGTAGCATCTACAGTAATTAGTATCACTGCTGTATTCGGGGAATAGGTTGGTCATGATTGTCAGTACTTCACTTGGTTCTATGAACATCTTTACTGTACCCACAGAGATATATCATGGCACTTCTTATGACAAATGTACTTATTGTAAGTCGCTTTGGATAAAAACGTCTTAAGCATGTAAATAAAGAGGCTATGGTTTCTTCATGGCGCTCTGGCTATTTAATTGTATAGGATTGTATATAGGTGTTTAGGGACTTAAACCCATTTTCATGTGAATATCAAGCAGAACTTTATCGCAAGTGTGATCATGCTGCCTTCGCAGGAAATAAAATATAGTCTTAAATGATGGAATCACACTTTTATAATATCTCACCCATTTGTATAGATAAATGCTGCCCCCTACAGGTAAGGTCAAGCATAGCGATAGGCATCTACCTGTACTGGTGCTGGTGCTGCATCCAGCTCTTCCCATATTCCCATATTCGTCATATCCACCCCCATTAATACTGCTATCAAAGTTGTAGCTCTCAGGGTAGCTCTACTCTCAGAGATTATCACCCTGCACCATGTGCATATTCCCGTAAACACGGTGACACGGAAAGAATAATCCTTGACTGGGGGACAACAACGAAACAACGTTGCGTGTTGCGAGCAGGGCCCCATAATGACGCGTTTGTCAATCGTAAAAAAGCAATGCACTTTCTTTTCTGTTTTTGTTATTGTGCTGCTTGGTTATCGCCGCCTTAATAAACCATGAGGCATTCCGGCAGCATGCTGTAATTGCCTGGAGCCCCCAAACAGTGGGCTGGGTAATTACACAGACACAGAGGAGTATATGGCTTCATGACTGTCACCCATTTAATGATAATGGGGCACAACTGCGGTCAGCTAATCACAGCTAACTGGCTTCGTACAGCTCGCCATGCAAATGTGACGTGACCGGAATACAGAGCGGGCTCTACGCCCCCGCGGCTGCACCGCACCGCGCATATCATTACAGCGCGTGACCCGCCGCCACCTGCAGGGCTGTGATTAGTGGCGCCGGCGGACGGACGGGTTTAATTTTAGATAAAGTGAAAGGCTTATCTGCCTGCACAGCGGAGCATGCAGCACAGGGCCCTACTTATTGAAATGAGTGCATTGTCTCAAAGTCGCATCGGATCTTGCAGAGAATCCTGCAGAGAATGACACAACTAGCAACCGACTAATCATATAAGCAGAAGTTGTGCACAGAGCGTCACTGGCTGGTTGTGTACTGTAGGGTGTAGGCCTACTGTAGTTTTTGTGTGGTGTTTCTTAACCTATAATTCGGCTTTGAAGTCGCTACGTCGTATCCGGGTCCAAACCTCAGCCAGGCCTGATTGATAAAATTGGTAAAAATGCCAAAATATGTGTAAAAATTCCACAGTGTTGCGTACCTAGCAGGGTTAATAACATTATTAATAATAATTAATACTATTATTGTACTGGTGGCTCAGTGTGTTACAGTAAAGAAGGACGTGTAGACACTGATTCACCTGATGGATCAGTGTGTTACAGTAAAGAAGGACGTGTAGACACTGATTCCATTCAGAATAGCGTCAGGTTCAAACACACCTGGCTCCACAGGAAACCAACAAGACAACCAAGAGCTTTTCGTGCACCTAGCCTATACTGCCTTGGGTTTGTACTTCATAAGATTGGTACTCAAGTGTCAACTACACTGTAAAAGTAAAATACATCCTAAAGGTTTTAATATACCTTAATCAATGTATGTGATACCAGTTGGCTAGCATAGCCTGAAATAATAATACTTTTACAATCATACCGCTGACAATGAACTCCTGATTAATATAAAACTTTCTTTATATCATCCGATTTTCGGATAATATCATCCGAACACAGGTGTCACTCACACTTTCATTGCCCATTGACCATGAATAATGAGGGTTATGAGTAACACCTGTGTCTGTCCTATGAGAGCTCTGTGGAAAGGGTTGATTGCTTCAATTATAGAGGCGAAGCCTACCAGAGGCTGGGCTTAAACCAGACGCTGTCCAGGGGAGGAGAGAAGTCTCGCGGGAAACAGCGCCCTCTGCGGTTCATTTAATTTCCTGCAGATTCAAAGGACTGTCAAAATAAAAACGTCACATAGATATAACCTCGCGTAGATATATATCCTTATATTGAGCAACCGATTACATTATTTGTTTTTGTTTTTTTGCTTTACCCTTAGTATAAGACTATGATATGAATGACGATGTGTACTTAGGTCTATAGAAAGCACTCTAGCTACTCCTCTCCTTGAACATCTGAAATCAATTCAGTTCCCTTCTGCCGATCTGTAGTGTGTACATTTCTAGATATGTGTAAGTTGGAACAACATTTAATGTACTGTACATACAGTACATGCGCCCTCAGGATTGTGTCATTCACAAAGGCAGTTTTAGATTTGTATTATTATTATATATTATTTTATTTGTATGTTTTTTTGTATGACCTTTTCAGCAAAAAAAAACCCGCGTGAAAATCAGTGTTGTATTCAGTGAGTTATGATGAATTCAACGCGCTGACAGTTCACTGCACCAGCCGAACAGATGACACTGAGTGGAGCGGTCGACCGGTCCAAGATGGCGGCCCCACGGCTCGTCGGCAGCAGTTGATGAAGCGTCTACTCGAAAATGGGAGTGAGTGTCCCTTTAAGAGCTCTGGCGGCGCTGTTGCATTCTGGATGGTCTTCCGACCAATCACGTCGCTGTTATCCTGCGTTGTTGGGGAACCGAGGAAGCGTCTTCTTTTTCAAATGAAACGCACAACAATCCACCTTTATGTGACGTCACTGCTTCCAAACTCGTCCGCATACGTTTGTTTTTGATTGAAGGCGCGATGTCCTCAACAGAGAGACCGAGCACCCATCACCCCGGCAGCACCCATCACCCCGGCAGCACCCATCACACTGGGAGCACCCATCACCCCGGCAGCACCCATCTCCCCGGCAGCACCCATCACACCGTCAGCACCCATCACACCGTCAGCACCCATCACACCGGCAGCACTCATCACCCCGGCAGCACCCATCACCCTGACTGGACAGACCGTGGAAGAGAACATGCAGATGCTGCTGGCTTTATGGAGGGGACTCGTAGACCTATGAGAACCAATCCCACTAAACAGACCGTGAGTTTTGCAGCAGACCTGACTTCAAGTCGACCCACGGCCTCACACAGCAGAGAAGGTGCGCTCACAACACCCTCTCCTCCTGCATGCACACAACTGGATCACTCCATTATGGTGTATTCATCATCAATTTAATCATCCAATAATCAAATTCAAAAAACGCTTTATTGGCATGAGAAATATACATTTGCATTGCCAAAGCAGGTGAACAATAAAATAAACAGCTTGATAAAGTAGCCTAAGTATAAAACGTTAAATACAAAATATCTATTCATCCATTTACAGAGATGCATGCATGCAAATAGCAGGAATTGATCATTGTTCAATTTCTGTGAAATGTTTTGATGATGATTTTATGACCATGAATGAATTAATGAATCACTACACTGTAAATTGTCCACTCTTGTCTCTAAACGGACAAGACATGTCGTCTTCTATTTTGTCAGTCAATGAATCACCACCACGTCACGATAGAGACATGGAACGGGTGAGTACAAACTTTTGTGTTGTTTTTGTACCAACTTTTGTACCACTAGATGGTGCTGTAGACATCAGACATAGCCACATCAGAACGTGGTGATTTATGTAAAAATAAATGATGCCTTGTTTTTGATTCATAGATGCCGGCTGAGGTTAGGGTCTCATTTCATTCTCCGGAACAGGACGATTTGACCTACTCAGAAAGTCACCATCACATGCCGCCTTTACTTGGATATGATTGGATAGCAGGTAGTCTCTTTATGGATCTCCTTCTGGGGTATCTCTGGCTCTCTCCAGGCACATATGTACACAAATTCATGATTATGATTATCCTCCTAGGAGTTCTGGATGCGGAAGGTTCTACGGTGGAGCGCTCTGAGGAGTTCTTCGAGAACCTGCGTGCATTTCGATCCAAGAATAAAGACGAATGCGTCTCTCGTCGGCCTGTGAGGTTAGTTGCGTGAACTGTGATTGCACTATTCCCTGACGATCCCTCTTGAGGTCAGTGTTGTTTTCACAGATGAATAAGTTTGTATATTTGCTGTTTTATTGTATGTTTAATAGATTGTTGGAGGAGGGCCCATCTGCCCCGCTGCTTTTAACAGACAGGGAGAACCCAGAGAGCAGAATGGACGCACATCAATGTAAGTGGGGTGCTGGAACTCGATGGACTCCCTACTTCCTGGCACCCTTTACTAGCCTGGAGACCAGACTCTCTGACTCCGCACAGAGTCTGGTCTAGATCCGTCGGCAAACGTTTATTTCCTGGTTGGTGGACGCTTGTCTGAAGTTTGAAATCATTGGGTTTCCTTTAAACCAATCACTAACGTTTGGTAATGACGTATGTTATGCGCCACCGCTGGACCGGAGTGTGGAACAGCGTCAACGTTTCAAACTCAGCGCGAAACTTAACGTAATGGCTCCCGGGAACGCCCTCTGTTCACTGGTTGGTCGGAGGTGCTCTCGGGAACGCCCTCTGTTCACTGGTTGGTCGGAGGTGATCTCGGGAACGCCCTCTGTTCACTGGTTGGTCGGAGGTGCTCTCGGGAACGCCCTCTGTTCACTGGTTGGTCGGAGGTGCTCTGGGGAACGCCCTCTGTTCACTGGTTGGTCGGCGGTGATCTCGCCGGAGTAAACGAAGGTGGATCAAGCTATTCCAGACGTAGAGTACTGTAGGGAAAAAACCTTTCTTCCTTACCACAGTGGATCGTTCCTTCCTAACTTTCTTCAGTCATCCGTTCATTCATTCCTTCATTGACCAGGAGCCAGAGTTTCAGTGTGCTGCTGTGTCTCTCCAGGTACCTTCTGCTACAGGATCAACAGCAGACTGTTCCCCGTCCCCCTGGACCCACATGAATGTTGTCCAGTGTGCAGAAGACCCAAATCCACCATTCCCCACACCGCCAGCCAGCCCGCGTTAGTCAGGTAACGAGGATGTAAATAATCTTGGTGGGAGTTTACCCTGATTATCATTATATCTAATAGGCTAGGTGCACGAAAAGCTCTTGGTTGTCTTGTTGGTTTCCTGTGGAGCCAGGTGTGTTTAAACCTGACACTATTCTGAATGGAATCAGTGTCTACACGTCCTTCTTTACTGTAACACACTGATCCACCAGGTGAATCGGTGTCTACACGTCCTTCTTTACTGTAACACACTGATCCACCAGGTGAATCAACACCCTACCGGGTCCGTGTAGACACTGATTCCATTCAGAATAGTGGCA
>OMLJ01065425.1:0-10577 GCA_900302595.1 Gadiculus argenteus | reverse complement strand
CCCGCCGGTCACGTACATGCACATCTGCGAGACAGACGCGTTCAGCATGGGGGTGTTCACGCTGGGCAGCGGTGCGTCCATCCCCCTTCACGACCACCCCAGCATGCACGGGATGCTGAAAGTGCTTTACGGCAAGGTGAGCATCCGCTGTTTCGACAAGCTGGAGCAGGGCGCGAGCGCGACCGAACCGCCAGTGTTCGCCCCCCCGCTGGCCCCGAGCCAGAGGGGCTCCGTGCGGCGCGCCCGGCTGCGCTCGGTGGGCGACTACTCGGAGGGCAGCGGGCCGTGCCTGCTCACCCCGCTGCGGGACAACCTGCACCAGATAGACGCGCTGGACGGACCGGCCGCCTTCCTCGACATCCTCGCGCCGCCGTACGACTCGGATGACGGGCGGGACTGTCACTACTACCGGGTGCTGAGCAGCGCTGCGCCCCGGGGGGCGGAGCGCGGCCACGGGGCTGAGCAGCGGGACGGGCCGGAGGAGAAGGAGCAGGAACAGGAGACGGAGACGGAGACGGAGTCGTGGCTCCTGGAGATACCGCAGCCTGAGGACTTCTGGTGCGGCGGGGAATCGTACCCAGGCCCAACCGTTTCTGTGCAGAAAATAAATGTTAAGTGAAGTAAAGCTTCTGAGAAAAAAACTGAGAAAGTAGAATCGAGCAATTGCCTGAAAACCACGAAGTTGCCTGCAGAACCGTTTTCACCGACCTTATCACCACCATGGACACTTGCAAATCGAAACCCTGAGAGCTGATGTTGCTGACAGCATTACGCTGAGAAATGCTCTTAAATGAACATATCAAGATGTTGGGAACTCAATGTGTGGCCTTTCTGATAGCATCTTATATCTTTGTATTTTAATACTTACATAGCTTTTCCAATTATACTGAGATGTTTTATTACAAGTTAAGAGTGACCTTTTTTCTTCCTAATTTAATTATATGTATTCCTGTACAGCTCAATAATGTCTTTAATCTAAGTATGCATGACATCTTTATTTCACAACAAGGACTTTTTATTTGATAGCCATGAAAGGCTTCACTCGAGGATGACCGTTCCACTGTTAAATGACAGTTAGTATTGTGGAAATGTACAATCAACTTGCATAATTGGTCAAAGTTAAATATGAGACTCATGCAGAATGTTTATAGTTATCACTATTTATGCTGCTAGAGATGTAACGTCCTACATCTGATGGTAAACGGTCAACTATATCTTGGATGTGCTACATTATATTCATTATATCTTACACATGCATTTGTAAATCTTTATTGTTTTGAGAAATATTGTATATAAATTAATATGCAAAATTATTATGGCATATTTCTCTTTAAAGTCAGGTTCAATAGTATAATGCAACACTGTTAATAACATTGGCCTAGACGCAGCTAGGTGTGGATATTATAACAATAGTAAAAAATAAGCAGTCTTAAGTTTTGAGAGCTTGCAGTTATTCAGAAATGTACATTTTATTTTATTTGTAATGCCATTCCCATTGGTTGATAATTGTATAGCTGGGCCCCGCCCTCAACCATGCTCCTATTGCAGATTTCACCCTTTCACACACTGAGCAAACACTAACATGACCCATGGGGTTCAAATACTAGCACGATGATACTACATCGTTAACACAATGAATAATAAGTGACATTAAATGACATGGTACCGGGTGATGCACCCTAGGCACGCTAGTTCTCCTCACGCTAAGCTTCATTTCAGTATTTATCTTTGCTGTGCTGTCGCTCATTGGCTGTGTTTAGACTAGGGAAATGTATAGATTCCAAACAGTCTTTGAATTTTAATGTACTGTATCTACAATCAAATATTCACCTTTTATAATGAAATAATCACAGAACGTTCTCAGTTAGCATCAGGAGTGTTTACCAGAGAGCCCCCTTGATATGCAGAGGCCTCTACACTTAGTACGTTTGTACCACATCCATGGTTTCACCATCTCTGTGAACATACCGACCGTGCCTACCAGTTCAAAATAATGCCCCGCATCTTCTTTTAAAGATCCAATATCATCTTGGGTAGGGTTAATAATTGCATTTGGGGGTACCACTAGAATAGGGTTAAATGTCTATGTTAAAAAATATCATTAATTTCTGCAAAACCAATTTCAGCATATTTCAAAAACGTTCTGTTTTGTATCACGTCGACGTTCTACTTCCACGTTCTGTTCTTACTTCCGGTGAACTGTTGTGCACAAGTTTACTGCAGGGCACAAGCTCTGTCTCGCGGGCATGTTTGGAGGCGGGAACCGAAGAACCACGGAGCCTATAGCAGCACGTCGTTGACATTATCCCACCTGCGAGCGCACCATAGCGGACCAATGAATTGAAGATGCTAAAACTATGCACGTTCCCGATGAGTTTTACAGCCCATCCAATGCAGTTTGTTACCTTCTGCATCCTACCTATCTGTAACGGGGCACCTTATTGGCTACCAAGACAGTGATCGGAAATGACCCGACAGAAGGTCAGGTCATAAGGTCTTGACCCCGGAATTAAACTGACTTAAATCCATTGATTTAAGTCCGATTTCAGTCCATTTAGGCTGAGTTTGGCCATTGCGCCATTGAAATGAATGGGGGGCGGGGCTTCTCACTCTCTCCAGTTATATTATACCTCCATGATTAGCTCCCCTTGTCGTCGCGTACGCACCACAGGGAAGTTCGAGAGGCTTACCAACGGAGTTCAGATGTGACGCAATTAGTTCTGTGACACGATTTGTGTCACAGAACTAATTGCAATCATTTAGCGCCCGTTTTGACTGTCGTGTCGAGTTCTAACCACGTCATACTCCTCCTCAACCGTATCCAATCAGCGTCGACTAGTTACGAGCGGAGCAGAGAAAGACTACATTTGCTGGAGGACTTTCTAAGCCCCTGTAAGAGCCCCTGTAAGAGTCCCTGAGGGGCGGATCCTCTCTCCAAAACCTCACTAGCGGGAAAAGTATGCCTGGTCGGTACTCGCCTATTGCGGGTAGCCGGGAGGCGCGACTTCTGCACTTCAGCACTGCCCTGACGTCACACTGTTACGGAAGTAAAGTTTGAGCGCAAACGAGCTGTTTCACACACTTATTGAGGGCGTTCTCAGTGGGTGCGAATACTTACCCCCCTGGCCCAGACTTAGATTTTAGCAGACATAAAACATGTATACATCCTACATAAAACAGGTTAAAGCAAAGTGAAAAGTCGAAACAGCATGATATCACCCTTTTAATAATATAAATACAAGGTCCCTAACTCGTAGAATCAGTAGAGAACCGGACACATCATGGCAATGGTTCAGACACATTTACAACACATTCACAAGGCACGCAAGTACTCTACCACGTGAGACCCGGTCTACAGGACAACAGAGACTCAGTCTACAGGACAACGTATCTCTGCGCAGTCTAGGTGGAACAAAGCGGCTCACCTTCCAACCATTTTCAATTTGAAGAAAGATTCATAATGCTGCCAACAAGCCAAAAGACTGGAGAGGACCAAAATGTCCTGTTTCCAGTTAATTCTATGGTTAGATAGGCTTTGTTCTATCAAGGAATTGCTTTCTAAAATTAACTTGTGTAATGAGATTGTATTAAAGAATGCAGCAGCTTTAATATGCAAATCAGAATATCCACAAACGTCCAACTTTGACTCATAAATTACAATCTTTTTATTTGTCCTCCATCAATCCCATGAAGCATTTTATTATCCAACTTCATCTATCTTAACACCAGAATGAGATGATCCAATAAGTGAGGTGGCCTGTTGGGGTGTGTTGTGCAAGGTCATCAGACCATCACGCCCCACCAGGTTTGCCCATGTATTCCTCGTACCAGTCATCAGCTCCAGGAAGTGGGGGCCTGTTCATTTGACATATGGAAGGGGATACAGGTTCATCACTCATCTCTGAGGAGCCCTGATCACGCACCTCAGTCCAGCACGTTCCAGACTGGAAAGGTGTTAGAATCTGACCAATGAAAATCAGTGCTTTAAGAGGGACTCTAGCCAGTCACATGGTTCACTGACCTTCTTGGTAATAAACCACAGCCAGTATGACGAACATGGCTGTCAAAGCACTGCTGTTCCTTTAGTCTGGCTCTGCAAACACTGCATGCTGTCCATGAAGACCTTTAGTGTTCCATTTGGAGGAGGCTACCAATTGGGTGTCATCTTTTACTGCTGTTTGGCGTGTGTCTATGGTCCAGGTTCATTCATTCATTCTGTCTGTTTGTTTTTGGACAAACTTGAAATGTAACACTCTTACTTTTTATGATATAAGCGTTTCTTATATTGTGTTCTTCGGCTTGAGACAGAGATACCCTAATCAATGTTTCCAACTTCAGTTAACCAAGGTTAATGGATGTTTTCAACTGGTCTGACTCCAGTTAACCAAGGCTCATTTATGTTTTCTACAACAGATTAAAATACATTTATTAAGTTTGCTATGTTTCTCTTCTTATTTGCAGGTCACTTCTGTGCCTCTTTCTTAACTTGAAACTCATTCACTTTCTTAACTTGATACTACCGTCACTCACGATAAGGACATATTAAAGGGAACACATTAATTCACTATTAATCAACATCAGTTAATGCAATAATATAGTATATAACATTTGCATATGGGTTAGGGGTAGGGTTAAGGTTAACCCTATGAAATAATGTTGAAATCTTATTTAACATGAACACCATTAGTTAATGATTACTACAGCATTAGTTGAGTTAGTTCATGCAGTTAACTGCATGAATTATAACATTAATGAATAGTTCATTAATGTACCCTGACTTCATATTTGCCCTCCATGCTAAAACCACAATCAATGTTCTTCCAGGGCAAGACCCCAAATCATCCAATCATACACTCATCTCTCACTGCTTCACCATGTGTGGTAAAAGCACAGGGTCTAGGGTCTCTGGCTGCCTTCATGCTGGTCTCTGGGGCTTCTGAAGTCACTGCATGTACCCCCTCCCCCTCACCCCCTCACTCCCATCCCTTCACTCACGTCAGGGGCTTCCAGGAAGTAGGACCAGTTAATGGCCGGTGTCATCAGCACAGTTCATCAGCAGCACTGAGTTCCAGGGCGCCGTCCAGCCCAGACAAAGCAGGGTTGTCAGCGTACAGAGATCTCCATTCAGGCCGAGGGGAGGATCCACTAGACAGGCATGTCCCCACTTATAGAAAGTTTTGGACCCACTTATTAAAAAAAAGGTTTCAGTCCAAATCGCTTTTGATGACATGACATCATGAATTACCATCAAATTACGATATATTAATCTGACACCTATAGGCCTAACAGATTGTTGTTTTTCACAATGTAGCCTAATATAAATGTCGACCCGCCTCTTCAGGCCCGTCCGAGCGGCTAGTAATAGGCCAGAGAATGATAAGTCAAATGTAATCTTTACTTATTTTATTATTTATGGGTATTTACACACCTGTTAACATAATCTATATATACAATTGTAATACCTTCAGACCAAATGCATGCATCTCCATTTGTATTTGAAAGGAAATTTTCACCAAAACTTTAGATTTCACGCATTTCAGGCGATGCTGACTGGATCGGCTGCTCTCCAAATCTCTAGAGGGAGGACTTGAATCAATCCAACTCGCGGCTTTGAAACACATTTTCTACAAACAAAATATATGTATTATTTATGTTCTCAATGTAGCATCCTATAGCGATGGAGGAAAACGCTTTCTGCTATATAACGGCCTGATGGAATCAATGAGTTAATTGATTAATTAATGAGTGTCCTACTGGATGCTCCGGGAAGTGGAAGAGGAGTTTCATTGTCGATTATTCAAATATTATATTTATTTTGTGATTCAGGCTACTTCATTATAAACTTTTAATCTCTTTAGAGTTGTGTCCTGTGAAATGTTGGGTTTGGATGCCGTCTGTCTTTGTATTCCAGCGGCTGAGCGCTCGGCTCTGAGAGGAATAAGGAATCACGCACCGTGGAGTCGACCCGTTTTTATTTGTCCAACAACAGCACAAATGTGTGGAAGTGATTTGTCTTTATGTTTGTGTTCGATATGTTTTGTCCTCTTGCATGCGGTGGATATTACATTGAACACTGACATTTGGAAGCATATTAAACTCCTACACCACAATGTGAATGTGAATCTTTAATATTAACTGGATGTCTTCTAGAATAACCACAGGACGAGGGGGAGTCGATATAAGTTCCAGTTATTTACATCCAACGTTACATCCCCACAGTAGTTGTACACGTAAAACACACTTTGCGTTAACACGAAACATTTGTACAAAAATATATGTTCAACATTTCTATAGGAATGACAAATGTACATTACATGTAAAACGTCCTCGAAGCTCTCATCTTAAAGAAGACAAGCAGAACCAGGCAGCGCAGGGGTAGCGACCCACACACACGTTAGGGTGGACACTTCAATAACTTAAAACACATTTCCCTTATTCCAAACTATTATTGCGGTTATTTCACATCACGACGCGTAGCTCTGGTGCGCGCAAGTTGGATAAATATCTTCTTTAATATCACGGCCCTTACTGTTATGAATTAATGGCTGCTGTGGAGCCGATACTAGTAAAGACAAAAGTGCATAAAAGGGCCACACATCACGAAGGGCCCCTCGTCGGAACCACGGGAGGCGAAATGTTTCAGACCCGCCAGGAGCGCGCGTCCCCTGCGGCGCGTCCCCGGGTCACTGTCCCGCGGTCTGCCTCGACCCAGGGTCAGATGATCCGCACAACATTTACCTGTTATAATAAGAGTCTCTTATGTAGTCTGACCCTAAGAACAGACCCCCCCCGCAGTGCCGCCCAGGCCCGAGGAGGACCGCTCCAGGCCAGAGCTGTTGGACGATGAGGAGGAGGAGGAGGAGGAGACGGTGGACGACTTCCTCTCCTTCTGCCGCAGGTGGATCTTGGTGTGTCTCTTCCGCTCGTCGCTGCGCGCAAACTTGCGCCCGCAGAAGTCGCAGGCAAACGGCTTCTCCCCGGTGTGCGTGCGGATGTGCGTGGTGAGGTGGTCGCTGCGGCTGAAGTTGCGCATGCAGATGCGGCACTGGAAGGGCTTGTGGCCCGTGTGGATGCGGATGTGTCGGGTCAGCTCGTCGGAGCGCGAGAAGCGGCGGTCGCAGCCCTCGGCGGGGCAAGGGTACGGCCGCTCGTGGATGGGTGTCTTGCTGGGTCTGTTCGGGTACTTTCTGGGCCTCAGGATGGGCCTGAGAGGCAGGTTCTGTGGGCTGTACGCGGAAGGGAGTCTCGGGGGCCCTCCCTCGGAACCGCTTCCACCCGGCGGGCCCCCCAGCGTGTAGTTCCTGATGGTGTTCAGTGGGGTCAACGGCGGGGGCACGCGGAACGAGTCGAGCGGGCACGGGCCGAACGGCTTCCTCTCCGGGAGGGCGGCCGCCTGCATCTCCCGCTGGCACGCCGCCGGTGGGAAGAAGGTGGAGTAGTCGGACACGATGCCGGGGAACAAGCCCGGCGCGTCGGAGCAGGTGATGGGGGGCTTCGGGGACGAGTAGGACGGCGGCGGGTACGGGGAGGAGATGTGACAGGTGGAGGTGGACAGGAACGCCGAGGGGTCCTGGTAGTGCTCCCCCCCGCAGCCGGAGGAGGAGTAGGGGGGCGGAGGGGAGTACAGGTGGTGGTGGTGGTGGTGGTGGTGGTCCATGTCGCCCTGGCTCTGTCCCGCCGCCATGGTGCAGCTCAGAGGACCGCCGGAGTAGTGGTGAGGGGAGCCGGAGGAGGCTGGAGAGGAGGAGACAGAGGAGGAGGGGGGAGGAGGGGGAGGAGGAGGAGGAGGAGGAGGCATGCCGAAGATGCCCGCCGAGACGATGTTGATGACCCCCTCCGGGTTCCAGTTGCCGGGGTATTGGGAGGGGTCGATTGAGAACTTGCCCATATAGGTGAAAGTCTGGTTGCGGTGGGAGGCGGGCTGGCTGAAGCCGGAGTACGGAGAGAGGTCCAGGGAGCGCTTCTCTGCTGCCAGGGGGTCTCCGTGCATCAGTCCGTCTACAGAGAGGGAGAGGGGGCTGTTAGTGCGACCACCACCAAACATCACACAATACAAAATCACTTCTCTTTGAACTAAATCAAATCCGCTCAACGTGCTGCGTTAGTGACTCTAATTTACAGTAGGCCTAGAACTATACAAATAAATAAAGCTGTATCTGGGTTTCATCGGCGATTTGTTGATGGTTCCTGCTCTTGCCATTTCGTTTAGCCTAGATATCCACACTCACAAAATCAGATTATAAAAACAGATTATTTAAATACATATTTATTTATTGCACATTGCACAACATTTTTTGCACTAGAATCAACCGTAGCTGCAGTAGACAACTGCCAATTCTGATACTTATTTTAACTTAATTTTATTGTTACTTATCTTAATTTACTTAATCTTGTAGCCTACCTGCTGCTGCTTTGTGGCTATTGATGAACTAATTGTACTCTTCTGTAGGCTACTTTAAGATACAATAAGATGTTTTTAAATTAATTCTGATTCTGATCTGATTGGTATAAACGGCCGGTCTCACCTGTTGCTCCGCTCATGTGGTCGTAGTGCCCCCCCAGGTCAGCGGGGGGGAACCCCGCCACCGAGGCCATCTCCTCCCCGTACACCGTCTCCGAAGGATGCACGAATCCCCCGAGACTCACTGGGACTTTCTCCAAAGTTTTGGCCGTCATGGTCCGGGTGTAACACCGCTCCCGCAGTCAGGCGCTCCAAGGACAAGTGTGGGCCGAGCTTTATCCCCGTTTCCCTTTAACTGAGAATCAGACCGAGTGATGATCATCCGAGGACCCGGTGACACCGCGCTACAGGCTGCTGGGATGGAGAGGACACCGGTCTGGGGAACAGGGGCGCTGCCTCCGCTTTGTATATAAGGGAAACCTTTTGAATGCGCCGCGACGTCATTACCCATATAAGGACCGGGGGAGGGGGCGGGGCCACCTGACAGGAGCGCTAATTGGCTGCCGCGTCCCGTGACGCTAGGAGAGGAATTACTTGTCAATGGAGAACCCACTTAAAGAAAACAAGTTGAGCCGCGATCGGATGCTCTCATGTTCCGCTCTCCAAACATGATGAACCGTAAAACCAGGAGCCCCACAGGGGCCACAGCGTTGCCTACCGCCAGCATCTCACGTCTCGGGCCTGGAGAATGAGCGCTGTTATTATTATTATTATTATTATTATTATTATTATTATTATTATTATTATTATTATTATTATTATTATTATTATTAGGTCACTGTCTGACCATACCATTTCCATATAACGAGAGGAATCCATGTTGATCTGTTTGAACCATAAAAGGTTCATCCGGTGTGAACGGAGAACCCCTGCCTCCATATTTGGGCCGATTCCGGAGCGCAGCGGAAAGTGAGCGGAGGAGAGACGCGTTGAGACCTCAAACCACAACAACATGACGGAACTTATTCATCTGGAGCTTTTCTTATTACCATAAACCTACATTGAAATCGCATGCTGTTCGGAAAGTTGCGATTGGAAGATATTAGTTAAATATTAGTCAGGAACAAAAATAGAAATGAAGAAGCCAACTGTGCGACAGGTTAAACAACACAGTCTACAGGTTCATCTTAATTTACTTATTTAGTAGGCATTTTTTTTACATGACATTTACATTGAACATCTGAAATATACCCCATCTCCTCAAAAGTAAAGTTTAACCAATGAGCAGTGTTGCCAGATTGGTCTAGATTTCCAATCAGGTCCAATCTAGCAACACTGCCAATGAGGCCCCGGCCCTAACTGGGTTAGTTACGTTAGGCGCGTGCTCAGGGTCCCGGGACCCCCCGGTGCCCCCCCAGTAGCTCCCCGGGTCCCCCCGGTGGCCCCCCGGCAGCACCGGGCGGCGGTAACCCCCGGCAGTAGTTGAGCGCGTCTCTGCGTCGCTCCACCTGCGCGCGCACCGACCTCGGGTCGAGCAGAGGAGCCGTCGTTCAGGTTGTTATCTGGTTGGGTAAAGTCCCGCCGTGGGCTGAGGCATCTGGAGGTATATGAGTCAGAAATAGACGGAATAAGATGAAGAAGTGTTGACTTCCGTCGGAGGATCGTTTCCAAACTGGCCGACCAATCAGCAGCCCGTTAACCATCAGATATGGAGATCAGCCTCTCCGCTGTGATCAGGAGGACAGGATGGTTTGTGAAGCCCACGGTGTGAAACGGAAAGTCTGCTCACCGCCCACAACACTGGCAGTGGGTCTGAGGAGGAAATGGGCATCGAACCCAATCCACCAGGCGCACAGAAATAGAACCAAGTATTTATTCACCGGGATACTCTTGGTTGGCTCGGTGCAGCACGATGGGCCTGCAGTGTTTAACCCCCAGATAAACACGGTCACACGCCCGCTGTTCCCATATATCAGCGTCTTGGTCGATATCTGCGCTCGATAACGACTCAGTTAGTTGGACGGGTTTCGCGCCGCTGCGTGCAGAACGCGCGTTAAACGCGACCCGGTGTCCGCGTGCCGCGGCGCAGAGACACGCGTGACGTCTAAACGCGGCTCTTCATCACCGAGCTGCACAGCGAGGAGCGACCCCGGAACGACCGCTTATCCCTGCCCAT
>OMLJ01065237.1:1395-11874 GCA_900302595.1 Gadiculus argenteus | reverse complement strand
ATTAACTGTGTAAAGTATTTAAATTCCCAATGTTCATTTATACAGTTTGTTTACGAGGGAGGGAGGGAGGGAGGGGGATACACACACTTAAACTAGTTTGACAGCTAGCAAATGTAAAAAGTAAAGTCAAAAGGTGTGGCTCTGTTGCAGCAATATCAGGAGCAATATCAACTCCTGAACTGGAGAACACACCAGGGGAGATTCATCCAGGATACAAATATGCAAAGTGCCATTTTTATCTCAATGCACATTTATACAAGTCAGAGATCAAATTCACATTCATGGACATTCTGGCTGTGTTCCAAATCGCATTATTTTTCTTTTTACTTGTAGTACGTACGGCAGCTACCATTACAAAGTATGTACCATTGCACACAGTTTGAATACAACTGGGACATACTACAGGTGATGTCACTGATCAGCACACCTGTAGTGCCACCCCTCAACTTCCCAGGCTTAGTCGATGTGACCTCTCTCCTGCTGAGCAGACGATTGTGTGGCTGAACCGCCCAAAAAGCATACTGCCTTGCATGCTGCGAAATGCAACCAGATGTTGCACAACAGCCTGGTATTTTCGCATACTGCTTTTTCCATACTATTTATTGGGACACAACAAATATTTTTCTGGAATACAGGGAGAGTGGCATTCACGAGCTAGAGAGAGAGGGAATTAGAGGCAGAGTGACAATATCATTGTCATTGTCATTAAAACTTACCAAATCAGAGCAGTGTAATAAATAGAGCTTTCACAGCGGGGAAGTCATACGAATAATATCTATCTCAGTGTTTCCCCTTTATGCATTCAGCAGCAGCACACTACCGCTGAAAAAATAATAATACTTTGCACAATGATCTGGTCTCAGCAGGTACCTTGACTGTTTGTTGTCTTGTCATATTTGGAAGCTCAATCTGTACATTTTTCCAGAAGTAACCATTTAAAGACAATCTCACACAATCTCACCAGAAGTAACCATTTAAAGGGTTATTTTTCACAATTTTATTCAGGAGGGGCATGCCCCCGGACCTCCCTAGCGTTGCTAGGTTACCAACTCACAGCACCACTGCTACAAATAAATCTAGGGGAAACACTATCTATAATGTCTAATAATATCAATCCTACATGTGTGTGAAGAGCTCCCACAGTCAGCTCACCACCCTGAGGTGACTCACTCCAGGAACAGTGTGAGGTGCTAAGGGTTCACCTCAGAACTTCACCTCTCCATTAGTCACCCTCAACATGTTCCCATGGAGTAAAGAAACACCATGATGCCATAACGAGAACTTGTGAATGTAAAAGACTATTAGACAATTTGGGAGCACCCTAAAACGTATAGTAAATAAATGCACTGCCCGCCATGACACACAACTACGGTTCTCCTTTCAGTAGTATCCGTTATAGATGCTGTTTCAGTGTCTATATGATACCATGAGTCTACTCCATGATACCATGAGTCTACTCCATGATACCATGAGTCTACTCCATGATACCATGACTCTACTCCATGATAACATGAGTCTACTCCATGTAGCATGAGTCTACTCCATGTAGCATGAGTCTACTCCATGATAACATGAGTCTACTCCATGATACCATGAGTCTACTCCATGATACCATGAGTCTACTCCATGATACCATGAGTCACCTACATGATACCACGAGTCTACTCCATGTAAGCACAACATCCACTCCATGCTAGTACTCCATGTACAATGACGTCTTCTTCATGTAGCATGGACTCTATTGTCTATGGACTTGAAGGCAATGTCTTCCAAGTGACCCTCAAAGTTATTATATTACATGGCCTACCATGAAACAGTGTCTGTTGAATATAAACTTATTTTCACCTCAATTAATCACCTAATTTAGAGGTCATGGTTTGCTCAATTCATAACCTGGTATTTATAATATTTTATTATTTTCCATCTTAAAAGTAATAGTTAAAGAATAAGTTGAACCCTTAAAGAGTAAAAATACATGCAATTTCCTATTATACCTCGAAGAGCGCCGTGCCTAAAGGGTAACACAAAGGGCGCTTACAGAGCTAGCATTAGCCAGCCAGGGTCAGAGAGGACCGGTAGGCCCCCATTCCATGAGGTAAGAGCAGGTTTCACGGCGATGTGCACACACCGTTTACACCTTCAGGGACATCAGGGTCACCAATAGGCTTGCGTGATGTCAGTGGTGCCTTATGGTGCATTCTACTGGCAATCTGAGCCGGGCATTCCTTCCCAGATTATGACCTTATGACACGTCTGATCTGAAAGCGTTTTATTGCAACAGTCTGGAAAACATGGCGGTGCACCATAAGGCGACATAGATTCTTCCGACTCGGACTACCTGGACCTTCCCGAGTTTGATGATGACACCTCCGGGTAGGACGGGTGTTCTACCTTTCAGGACCAGAAGCCACATCATTTCGGGTACCAATAGAATAGACCTCTAAAGAATAAGTCCCGCCTCCGAGGCTCCAGTTCCCTCAGTCAAATGTCTCTGGGAAATAAAATGGGTTTTTTTAATTATCGTACATAACAAACTCTGTAGGTGGCGAAGAAGTAACAGAGTTTGTTAAGTACGATCATTCAAAACCCCCATGTTATTTCCCAGAGACATTTGACTGAGGGAACCGGAGCCTTGGAGGCTGGACATATTCTTCAGAGGTCTATGCACCATTAGCAGAGCCCGTCTACGGAGAGCCTTAGTTGGCACTCCCATTGTATCAAACTTGGTTGCAGTTCCATTAGGATTCCACTGGGGGTGATTGAATGAGTGCAGATTGAATGGGGTCTATTGGGCTAGACGGCTAGTCTATTGGGCTAGACGGCTAAATGTATCTCTTTCACCTGCTTGTCGTTGAAATATCGCAGATTGTATTGTAGATTACGCAAGTTCAATATAGATTATAGTTAAAAAGTCGAATGACTGAGTACTTATGTCCTTTGGATTTATTACAATTTGGGCTGTTGTTGTGACTGATTACGACCAGAGACCCCGCTTGATGGCGTCTGAAGATGAAGCAGAATCAGAAACATTATCTTAAGGAGGACTTTCCGTCAAAGTTAATTGATATATATATATATTAGATACACACACTTTATAATTATATAGTATATTATATGTTCCAGCGGAAGTGCCAAAGTGACCCATAACTTGCCGTAAAGCAGGACCTCTGGCAGGACGTCATCATGATTTTGAACAGATTTTTAGAACAGATAAGCGAACTTAAAAAATGCAATATTCAGATTATTATTTTACCCCCCCCCCCTTTTGAATGCAACTTTCAAATTACTTGACAAAAAATAACAGCCTGAGAAGTGGAATTTGAGGGTGAATCCCTTTCGACTCCCATTCATTCTGCACTCACTGGCGAGCGCCCTTGCATGGACGGAGACGTGTTACCGCAACCAGTTCAGAAACCGGAAGTTACCAGAGAGCGCCAATTCTCTTCATATTAGACATTAGCCGTGTTTCAGATCAGCCATGTGCATGGGCATGCCATGCGTTAGGATGCATTCTGGGATGAGAAACATCAGCAATGCCGGCGATAACTTCCCATGCGACTAGTCGCCTGGCTTTCAAAACTTGTGGTAGTTCCAGGAAAACAACTCCCGTTTGCTTTTCTGTGCAGTTGCTCTCAAACAAGTGCGGACATAAGCCCCTCCCCTCAACATCCGGTCAACGCACCATCCGGTCAACCGGTTGGATGGAATCCCCACATGGGTTTTCCCACGTGACATAACTCCTTTCAACGAGGCGTTCCCTCTCCCGAAATATGCTTATTAAAAATAGACGACTTTGTGAACTTTCACTTCATCACTCATCACGTTTTTTTTTATTTCTAATGAGGGGCTTTAGACTGTTTTTAATTAAACTATAGTTGGCAAATAAAATCCCTTGACTGCAGAAAGGTTGACCTCTATTATGATGACATATTTACTGAGTGGTCAACTTCCTGTTCAGACTACGAGAAGTGGACCTGTGTCCGACTTGACGTGGTGGGAACTTGACGTGTTTCTGACGAGTTTCGGCGGATATTCTCAAGTCTCGCGCATGCAAATGCATGCTATCTGAAACACGGCTATTCTTAGGAAATTAGGAAAAAGCTGAATTTCAAAGGGTTTCTGATGGTTAACCACACTCGCACCTGCTGGAATAATAATAGGGGCCCTTTAAAAAGAAAATCACTTTTGTATACGAGTTGACTAGCTCTATATAAAGATTACGACTTTGTATTTACATTTACATTTAGGGCATTTAGCAGACGCTTTTATTCAAAGCGACTTACAATAAGTACATTTGTCATAGGAAGTGTCACAATACATCGCTATCGGTAAAATGAGGATGTTCATAGAACAAAGTGCAAGTGCTGGCAATCGTCAAACCAACCTATTCCCTTAGTACAGCAGTGATAGCAAACAGTGATAGCCAACTACTGCAGGTGATATTGTATTGCATTGCAATACCAAATGTGAATAGGCCCATTATAGACACGGGTATTGAACCTCCGCCAATGAAGCCGAGCCCCCAAAACTATGTGGACACAAATGGCAGGAAGACAAGATCACCTGAACAAGATCCTGCATGTCCCTGGACGTGTCGTCTGTAGGACAGAGCTAAAAATAGACCAGGCCTAATATTGAATACTTTACTACTATATTGTATCAAATAGGCTATATGGACTATAATGGTAGGCATGTGACTCGTAATGGCATGTTATCCTAATCATAAGCGAGGCAGTGAAAACCACATAAAGGAAGTTACACACAAAATATCAAATATTAAACCGACCGTTGAAAGATCTGGTAAATTATTTGCTTTGGCGGAAAAGGCTTATACGAAAATATTAGGGCAAATCCTTAGAGAGCAAGGTGTTGTCTGCGCCGGTATCACTGCGGAGGCGTCAGGATCGGTCGCGTCTATAGATGCATTCCGGTAACGTCACAGTGAACCAGTGACAAGTAAAGGCGGTGCATTCGGCCTCTAACCATGAAAACAAAGTGTTCATTAAATATTTACAGTGACCTACACTAGATTGATCAAGGTGTAAATAAAAGGGTGACTGTAAAAATCATTCTGTTTTAAGCATAATGACTTTTGTTATGTTTTAAGCCTTTATTTATTATATATTTATAGAATAAAGGCGTTCCCTACTTGGTCGATAAGAAATAGATCCACTCACCTCGTTGTTATATCTGGCAGAGTTCATCTTTCACCCACCACTAATATACCTAAGTAGTCCCCCAATTAGGGAATACTCGAGTTGATCGTGGAACAGAGTGGATTAAACACGGGACGACTCAGTGGGATCCTGCTGTTTGTCTGAAGCGATGCACCTGGAGTGACTTCCTCACTCATCTCGACCCCTGACCACGCCCCTCTCCACCTGGACCAATGGGTGCAGCTGTCACCATGTTACCTGCTCCACACCCGCCCCCCGCCAGAGCGCCAGAGCTCTGTCTGCATTCAACATTAAAGTTTCATTTCACTCCCTTGAACTTTACCGCTATATTTTCTGTATTCCTGTTTTGCTCCCCCTAAAAATAATATAGACTGTATTACCCTTTAGAGCAGGGGTGTCAAACATACGGCCCACTAGACTTGTAGAGAATACATTTCTGATTATGTAAAAAAAATAAAATAAAAAAAAAAAGTAAATCTCTAGCCCATTCCTGTGAGGAGTTATGAATGTTTAAAGAAATAACCGAAATGCTCAATTCAGCCGCTAGGGACAGCCAAAAAAAGCGGGAGTGTCAGATGCCAGCAGCAGACGATAGACTTCGGTAAGAGAAAGCGGGGAGGAGGTTAATCAGCATGAAGGCCTGGGCCTAATTCTTGTAATGTTTAGAAATGTTTGCAGTCTGAAGAATACAGGTATTTGAAAATAAGATTACTCTGGTTTCACATTAAAAGCTTGTCTTCTGGAAGCTTGTCTTCTGGAAGTGAAGAACTGGCTGTGTAGCCTACAAATTATCTCATGTTAAATGCTGACAAAACCTGGTTGTGAGACCGCCTAAACATAGAGATTTGACTGAGGAGATCAGTGTTAATATTGATGGCTGTATTACTGATAGTCCAACTATTAGAAATCTTGGGGTTATTTTCGATTCTCAATTAACATTCAACAACAGTCACACATCAAAGCTGCCACCAAGATTGCATTTTAGCATCTCAGAAACAGCTAAAATAATATCATTTTTGTCATTGTGCGATACAGGGGCCGACTTCAAGATTATTTTATTAACATTTAAGTCACTAAATGGATTGGCCCCTTACTTGTCTGAGCCGGCCGGTAAGAGAGCATTTGCCTATCGTGCCCCGTTTTTGTGGAATAGCCTACCCAGACATATAAGAGAAGCAGGGTCTGTGGATGCTTTCAAATCTACGTTAAAGTTATTTCTTCTCAAAGCACTATGGAATGTAACCTGCTGTCCTCCTATCACTCTGCTTACAGATGTACTGTTTTTGTCCGTATCACTCTGTACGTATCACACTGCTTTATCAATGTATTTTTGTTATTATCCAGAAAGGTTATTTGACCATTTCGATGGCTTTATCAATGTATTGATGTCTTTTCCCAGAAGTGCTCTGAGACCATTTTGATGGTGAGACTGCACTTTAAACAATAAATTTAATTGATTGATTGACATTAGTATACAATGAATATTGTGCAGTATATCATTCTCAACTTCAGTAGGCCTAGCCTACAATAGTTTGATCTGATGTAGTCTAATCGTATCGCTCATGCACATTTACATTTTTAAGGCAGGGTGTTTACTTTCTTCATAGCTCCCACTTGAGTCTAGTGTGGTGAGTTGGTTCAGGTGGTCAGATGTAAAAATGTATTCGCTCAAAAATGAACCAGTTGTTTATGAGAGCATTTTATTTAAATTCCATTGGCCTCTCTGTGAATAAATGTGTAATCATCTAATATATATATATATATATCCCTTGTGATCAGTGATTATGTAGGCTACAAATGTAAGCTGAAGGCCTACTGCAAAAACAAAGTTAAAGATTTGTAGTTGACATGTTATTTTGCAATTATTTTACAGGTCCGGCCCACTTAAGATCAGATGGGCTCTAAGTGGCCCCTGAACCAAAATTAGTTTGACGCCCCTGCTTTAGAGACCTTAGGAGGAGAATAACCAAGCTCTCAACTCAAAAAGCACGGTATGACACCTTGACACTCAACGGGAGACCCAGCCATGCACCGCCACCTACACGCCGCTAGAGGTCTGCCTATACCCGGCCATGCACCGCCACCTAAACGCCGCTAGAGGTCTGCCTATACCCGGTTGTGCACCGCCACTAGAGGTCTCCCTATACTCAGGTAACCAGAGCAAGACTTTGCGTTGAGGTCCCTCATAAATAACCGCAGATAGGGCGCTTGAAAAGGGCTTGGTTCTCGGAGTGGGAGGAGGACTACATCTTTAACAGCCCACATTGGAGAGACCAGAGCAAGATATCAGCGGAGACGACGTGCACCATAACTGGCTGGTGTAACTACGTAGCGTATTGTGGAACTATATTATACAAAAAACGTATTTGTCATAATAGCCACGAAAGAAGGCGTAAAATGGGACCTACCATAATGCCTATATTGGTGGCTGTAATGTCAATTTGCATATGGAGCAACGTCGAGGTAAGACTTTGTATTATATATAATGATGTGGAGCACTGCATTTGTTGTTTGTGTAGACCTTTAGACCTACTTCACTTGCACCAACCTATTATTTTATCTAACATATGAGATCTGCCATTGATAGCCCACCTTTATTGTGGTTCGCTGTCCCCGTGTGGATGACGCCCTGATGTAGGACAGATTTAATTTGCAAATGCATCGCAGGCAGGCACAGTCCACTGGAATAAATCTGTCGACGGAAGGAAGTGTTAGTGACAGATTGCATATGCAATCCTGAAATGGACATCGAATAACTAATATTAACACGAAGAGACATTCACTGAGGGGTTCGGATCGCATGGTTCAGTGTTATTCTGTTACCGCAAATAGGTGTGGATTCTTTATTTTATTCACAAATTAATGTCAATTGACTCATCCTGCATCCTGCAGAGTCTGATGTATACCTGTCGAGCCCCACATACGTCCTGTCCTTTCGGCACAAGGCCTTCAGAATATGCATGCAGGCCTATTTATGTCTTCTCTGTGGCCCCACAGAGGAACCGCAAGAGTGAAGCCATGCATATTTCATACACTATATTTGCGTTATGTCGCCTGACAACCCACTATGATTGTAGGTTATACAATGTCACCTACCGTGGTCTTTAAATTATTTTTCCGCCCAATCTGAACATGGCAGCATGTTCATAGGCCTATTAGTAGTAAATAAGGACATAGACGTGTGTTTGTTATCCTTGTATTCGATTGTGTGTGTTGTGTTCTGACTACTAAAATATACTGACAAAAGGAGGAATGCAAAACAGTGACCCATCAGAAGTCATTTCAGTGATGAAAAAGTGATGACCTGAAACAATCAAACTGTTGTAAACACGTCCTGCGTTTTTGTAAAGAGTAGGCCCACACAACAAATAATGACCTTGGAATGTTTCACACACAAGACGATTTGTAAATCAAGCAAAAAGACTATAATAATAATAATGACACGCTTATAACATAGTTGTATTCATGTAACCCTGCATCCTATGTTCTACAGAAAGAAATAGTTCACAGGGGCTGACTCAAATAGAGATCATATTTCATTCAACCTAAACGCAGTTTATTGGAGGCATAAATCTCAGGTCTCAGGACGTCTATCTTTGTAGATTGCAACACAATTGACCGAAAGCTGTGAGCTCCTATGCAGTTAGCTGAAGGAAACCATTTTAATCCACAGGAAACATGAGCACTCCACTAGAATAGAGAATTAGAATACAGGAAGCTCATAAAATACAATTAATTTACAATCTCACACATTGTTCTGTCTAATGTAGGGCATTAAATATCACGTGGCAATACATTTTACACCACATTTGTAAGCATTCACAAGACCGATGAAGACAGAGAAGTTAAAACAAAGCTAAAAATGATTACCTTAAGTCATTACTTTCAGGAGTCACACAATCTATATTTGATACGTCACCCCTATTATCTAAAGCCAATAGAATAATATACACGTTTTACACTCCAGTTTGTAGAATCTGGGCAGATTATATCCCCTTCATCGCTATGATTCAAGATTCAATCAAATCAATGGGTATCGTCATTTTGAGGGCACAAGGAAAACAAAAGCGATCTGATGGACAGTTCTCTGATGAGCCGGTTGGATATGGAGGGCAGCCCGTGTAGTGAACCTCTGTATCTGCTCAGCACTAGGGCCTCTGCTGTAAGAGTCTTTAGTGGGATTACAACTCTGCTGACTGTTAGCTCCCCTGGAGGAGTCTGTGCACCTCCTCCAGGTTTAGAGGACAGATTACACCATGACAGACGCACAGTGGGATGACAATCGGGGAATTAGTTTGCAGAAAACGGTTCGGGGTCTTCTCCGGTTCAGGTGTATTTGCTAAATCAAATCATTTGTCTCTGAGACATCTTGTTTAATATTGGTATCGGTATTACCTCACTCAACAAAGCATCTGCTCTCTTTGTTTCCTAATGTAATTCCCAGGTTAGGTTCTTTGTACGAGCACAAATGCAGAAGTAGAAGCTTAAAATGTTTAACGAGATTACCAGTGAAAGGAATAAGAATTAGCCCCAAAGCGACCCATTATGTCTGATCCTGTACCTGAGACAACAGAGCAGTCTGTGGCTGCTTGCGCATTGTGGAAAGACTTACACGGCTATGCTAGCTTCAGTACCATCAAGAAACCCTTCAGGGCTCATTCCGTTCACACCAAGTTTGTAGATAGCTGCAGTACCCTCAAGAGAACTCAAACCTAACAGGGAGCCCTTTACAACACTGCCTCACATTCACCCATTCATGCACACATTCGACGGCGGTGTCAATCATGCAAGGACAGCCAGCTCGTCGGGAGCAGTTAGGGTGAGGTGTCTTGCTCAGGGACACCTCGAACTAGCACCCTTTCGGTCAACCAGCGAACCCCGCTCTACCTCCTGAGCCAGATGCCGCCCCTACGGTACGCATAGAAACGTACAACCCCCAACACAGGCAACCCTGTTTAAAACTCAGCACAGCAAAGAGAGTGTTTACTCAGAGCCCTGCTGTGTTCATCATCAAGATAAATGGTTACAGTGCTAAGCTGAGTGCTCAACTACCCCAGAGCAGTCCTGTTCAGAGAAGCGGAGGGCGGCGTTATGAGGCCGAAGACCATGGCCGCAGCACTCAGCAATACACTGGTAACTCACTTATCTGGCACAACAGGGAGACTGGATTTTCGTCGAGGCAACGGGGAGGAAAAAAAACGTCACACGCAATGGATGGTAGAAAATATGTTCTTTGCTAAACACGTCCTAGAGACCAATCTCAATCTGGAGGCTCTCTCTCTCTCTCCCCCCCCCCCCCCCC
>OMLJ01065022.1:0-10322 GCA_900302595.1 Gadiculus argenteus | reverse complement strand
GATTCAATGCGAGGGGGGCCCAAACCAAACAATATTTAGCTACAAATGCACTGTTAATTTCACGGCCGGTAACATCAGATTGTGGATCATTGTATGAGACACACACACACACACACACACACACACACACACACACACACCGGCTGAACCATCGTTCAGCCACTGAATATCAGCTTAATGTTGTACCAAAATGTGAGGAACAAATAATGCGCAACAGCCTATGTAACTCTCAGTTCTGTGTGAAACCGATCCTTCACTTCTTGATCCTGACCAGATCAGACCAGGTGGTCTGGGCAGTTTCTCTCTTCAACGAGTTCATGGTAAAATGGAAGGATTAATATATAGCCTTCATGAAAAAGAAAAAAAAAAACCTTCCAAGAAGATAGTTTATGCTACAAAGACAGACTGGGCAGGGATGCAAATTTGGTGTGATTGACAATAGCGGAAGTTGGTCGGCAGTCGCTAACTTGATGGACAGGATAATCATTACTTTCTCATATAGCTTTGATGTTTTTTAATTATAAATATAGCATACAGCGTAGATGCTTTTGGTTTTGATAGTCGTGGCAAGGGGACATATCTTAATCACATGTATATTTTACAACGGTTGCTTCTACTTAATCTTGGGGTACAACTTTTGACAAAATAAAACGTCAATGAACATACAATAATGATAAAATAAAAAACTAACAACAAAATTACTGCTAACAAATAGACCAATGTGGTCCAATTGTTTTTGGGTTTTTTTGCAACTCCATGATAGGCTATTTACCTCTTTTATGAAGCGAGACAGCGTTCTGAACTGCTTCGGTCCATCGAAGATACCGTGAACGATCACTACGGGCCTGCTGCCTTTTTCCCTGCCGGACCGAAACACCACCACCCCCAGCAGCATCATCACCATCACGACCACTCGCATCGTCGCGAACCACCCTGGTCGATAAAGCTCCGGGCCGAGAAACATCTGATCACTAAAGCTGATAAGAGGTTATCACTGAAGCTGAGGCTTCAATGTGTCGATGCTGGAGAATTTAAGGAACTTGATGGTTTTACCTGCGGGTTAAAACACCGATAGTGTAGCCTACTTCCCCCATGCTTGCCATCTTTACCATAACCATGTATTCAGGCTCAAACGTTGTCCCTACTTCAAAATGTATTAACGCAACATTTGCAATAATCCCTCATATTGGCAACTTCTGTGTTTATCCACATACAACAGGCGACTGTGAGTTTGTCACTGTTAGAATCATGTGTGCATATTTTTCTTGATGGCGAATACTACAGGGCTTCTCTTATCTTGTAAGGTGAGCCTCACGTTTGGTTGGTCTGATTGCAGAACTGAGAATTAGGAACCATGCGTTGGGTGCATTTCACCCACCGACCGCTAGAGGGCGCTGCGCCTACTGGCCGCTCTTTCTACACGTGCTTTAAGACGTGATTCCGTTTCCTCCCGGCCCGTTGTTCCCTATGGTTGCTCCTGCGTACCAAAACAACATGCCAGTATATATTTGCCTTCTCTAGGACATAACTAAACATACAGAAGGTATTTACATTTCAGTGTTCAACTGTTTAACTAACCACCAACCAAGTCAAATATATTTGACCTCCTAATTATGAATGCAGTGTTCGACTGTATCTTGTTCTCAGAAGGGTTGCATGTAAAGATGTTGGCCAACTTTAGATCCATTGGAGTACTTCATTACAGTTAATTCTACCTCTTAGATCCAATCCCTACTTAAATATCGCATCATCATATCAGGTTGATTGGTGTAACCTTTCTCTATGCAGATCAGACAGTGTTTTGGGTGATTTCTGTAACGTAGCACTCACGTTTGACTTTAAAAGAGGTAAGGGGTCGAGAGAACACATGAACGTCCACTTTGACAGTGTTTTGGTTGATTCGGTTTGTTCCTGTACTGCCACGGACATACCGTGCAGGAGGTTCGTTTTGTCCCTGCAATATAAAGCTTCATATCTAAGGCAGTTGAGCTAAAATACCCGATGTGTGATCCAAAGATAACTAGTAATATAAGACTAGTGACTAGGGCTAATATAGAAGTGGCTCACATATTGAATGCATTTACACGAGACGGGATGTTTTGTCCTACTTTCAGGGATCAAACCCATTATTCCTGTAGGACTAATTTAAATGCCATTATACCTTTGTTTAACCTGGTTGAAACAGCGTCTTATATCCACTGGAAGACAGTGTGCTCTGTCAATCTTCTTCTCGGGTCGATGAGTAAACTTTGAGCCCAGTCCCCTTAGTGTTTGTATCAACATTAATGAACAGATACTAGTGACAGGGTTTCACTACAGCTGTACACGTTATCAACACGAATGAACAGCTAGTGAGTGTCAGTCAATACAGCCCTGTGTGGTATACAGATAACATAACAGATAAAGATATGCTTTTTATTTATAAATGTTTACTTTAATGTGCCAATACACCACAATCAATGAATTGATATGAAAGGAACGTGTTAGTTGCAGTTGGTTAGCAAAAGAAACATCAAAGTAAATCATATAGTAAAATATAAACTAGCAATTAATAATAAACTAGCAATATAATCCCAAAATACATTATAAATATAATTTTATGATTATAGATCATATAAGCATCTAACCAAAGCAGAATGTTATGAAATATGCTTGGTTATTACAATTAAAGTGTGTGTGTGTGTATGTGTGTGTATATATATATATATATATAACGTAGGCTTACTAAAGTGAGTAAAGTCAAGTTAAGTGAAGCAAAGAGTCTCAGGTATATCTGACATGTATGTATATGTGTTATATTGTAAACTCTGAACTTCTGTTTATTATTATGTGTCCAGGCATCATGGCTGACCTGGACCAGTGGGTGAAGGACCGCCTCCATGACATCCTAGGTTTAAGTGACAAGCATGTGGCCCAATTCATGATCGGAACTGCCAAGAGGTCGTCTGGCCCAGAGGACTTTGTGTCCCGTCTCAAAAAGACGGGGACGATTGACATCGACCAATCCGTAGTTTCATTCGCTCATGAGCTCTATGGCAGAGTAAGCACATTGTTTATACCGCTTGTACGAGTCAGGAATTATTTCATTGTAATATTAATAAGGTTTTTGATGTTTTATATATACTGTATATATATATATTTTTTTTCTTCAGATTTTATAATGTTGTCATTAGTTCACAGTGTGAGAACTGTTTCACATGGATTTGAGCAGTGACACTCATGAGAGAGGGTGAAAGGGTCGCCATGCGTTTTGTTGAGTAACTTTTAATAAAAGTTACTTCAGTGCATTTTCTGGCTCTTATCAAAAGTATTTTTGGTAGCATGTCGGACAAGAAACCAGGCCCACCTGTAGGATCTCGGCAACTTTTAGTTTTTCTGTAGTTGCTACACACCTAGATAACATAACTAGATAAATATATGCTTTTTTATTTATAAATGTTAACTTTAATGTGCCAAAACACCACAATCAATGGATTGATATGAAATCTTACTTGGCAATAACAGCGTAAAATATTATATTATATAAAACAAATATAACACAATGCAACAACATTTCTCAATATATTACTATATAAACGGTAACATGACATAATATCTTGTTTGTAAGTTAAAGTAATAACATTATAACATGCATGCATAGATAAAAAGTGTCTGGTGACATGTATCTCAAGTCGCGTGTGAGTATATTTAGTGTTGTTTACACGACATGACGAGTTGCTCTCCATGTCCATGTCCTGCTCTCTCAGGTTCCCCGTAAGGTGGTGGTGGAGAAGCCCATCAGAGCTCTGGAGCGGGCGGTCGTGGCCATGGAGAAAAAGAATAGGACGTACACACTGCTGGAGGACAGCGACGGAGAGATAGACGTTCCCACAGAGAAGGAGATTGGGAGGAATAAGAAGAGCAAGAAGAAGGAAAGCAAGAGGAAGCACATCAGGCAGAAGAAGGAGGAGAGCGCGTCGTCCAGTGAGGAGGAAGCTCCTAAAAAGTTTGTTTCTCACATATGTCAAAATCCTATATGAAAAGCATTTTGGGATGTGCATCATTTGAGTCGGGTCTACTCTAGCGCATGTGTTTCACATTGCGCCAATAGGTGTACAACACAGTTAAGGGTCGCCTACAAAAGTTCATGTTTTGGGAAACGACATGTTTATTGTGAGTTCAATTCATTATTTAATGCAGAAGTTAATTCAGTGTGTGGCGAGCTTCCCTGATTTTTATCTTCATCTTCATTGTTTCACCGTCTAGTATTTCTGGTGCTGACCACAACTAGTCAAAAAATCGTAAACATCCCTTAGAAAATGAGTAGCGTGGAATCGTATAAACTGCCGTGAGATTCCAGAGGCAGATGGCTTAGTTTTTTGTTTTCTCTGGGTTTACCATCAGGAGTTCAGGACTCAAGGAGCAGAAGGCTGACCCGGAGGAGGAGGAGGAATGGGAGCGTGAGGAGAGAGAGCGAGTACAGGACATTGAAGAGAGGGACGCGTTCGCTGAGAGAGTCAAACTCAAAGACAAAGACAAGACACGGAACATCGCTGAGAGGACGGACAAAAAGGTTAGGGGGCTGCTTACCACTAACATCTGTGGGTTAGCTTAACCACTAACCACTCTACACACATAGGATGTGTGTAGAGTATACACTCTGACTGTATTATGACTATTATGTTCTATTATAGTGATGTTAGGACTGTTCTATTCTCTGAGTGTGTTTTTTCTTCTTCTTCTATCCTCCAGGCTTATGAAGAGGCTCAGAAGAGACTGAAGATGGCCGAAGAAGACCAGAGGAAAATAGTGAGTCTCTCCTTCAGAAAGATCTGTTGACCTTGCCGGGTCAGACGTCAACAGGCTAGACCCTAACCCTAACTCTCTCTCTCTCTCTCTCTCTCTCTCTCTCTCTCTCTCTCTCTCTCTCTCTCTCTCTCTCCCCCCCCCCAGCTCCCAGAGTTGAGGAAGCGCTCTCGCTGGGAGTACCTCCATAAGCGCGAGGCGGAGAAACTGGAGGACCTGGAGGCAGAGATTGCCGACGAGGAGTACCTCTTTGCGTCGGACAAGATGACGGACCGTGAGCGCAAGGAGCTGGAGTACAAGCGCACCCTGAGGGACCTGGCCAAGGACTACAAGAAGGCGGGGGCCAAGGAGCAGCAGGAGAGGAAGAACAGATACTTCATGCCAGAGGAGAAGAGGAGCAAGGTGAAGAGGAGGTGGTGTTCCTGTGATCAAATCTCTCGTGGCTCCTCCTCGGTTGACTCATCGTTTTACCGCTGGCTCCTCTCTCTCTCTCTCCTTGCAGGAGGTGCCCGCGAGGGAGCTGGAGCTGGAGGAGATGCCCATGGAGGTGGGCGGGGAGCAGGGCAGGTGGGAGGAGGAGCGCCTCAAGACCGC
The DNA here is from genome assembly GCA_900302595.1 of Gadiculus argenteus. Taxonomy (NCBI): domain Eukaryota; kingdom Metazoa; phylum Chordata; class Actinopteri; order Gadiformes; family Gadidae; genus Gadiculus; species Gadiculus argenteus. The sequence continues at coordinate 4,943 of OMLJ01065022.1, read as the reverse complement.
CTGTCTCTCCTTCGGAGCCAAGCAGGAGCGGGAGCGAGGGATGAAGGAGGAAAGGGAGCGGTACCAGCTGGTCCTGGAGGAGGACGAGATGATCAACTTTGTCAGCAGCGCGGTCACCATGAAGGGCACCATGACTGAGAAGGTACACCCCCCAATGCCGGTTAACCCCAGCACCAGACGAACCTGTTGGAGCAGTAGCTGGCTTCAGGTGACCCCAGTAGTTGACCCTAGGTGTTATGTCTTCCAGGAGGGCGATGAGGTAGGCCTGTCGCAGGCGGAGATGAAGAAGGAGTCCATCCAGGAGGTGCGGCGCTCACTACCGATATTCCCCTACCGAGAGGACCTGCTGGCGGCCATCGAGCAGCACCAGATCCTGGTCATAGAGGGGGAGACGGGCTCCGGGAAGACCACCCAGATCCCCCAGTATCTCATGGAGGCGGTGAGTGCTGGATCTTTTAGATTTTAAGTGCATTTAGCAGACGGTTTTATCCAAAGCGACTTACAATAAGTAAATTTGTCAGAAAAGGTACCAGGTACCTGGTCCACATACATTCCTACTTGTTTTGACCAATCATATGGCTGGAGTTAGGCTTTACTCAGCCCCTTGCAGTTGTTAGTTTCAAGCCACAGGCTCTGTGCCGTCTCCCCCCAGAGGTTCTGCTAGTTCACCTACACAGCACACAGGAGTAGGGGTTAGGTGTAGGTCTACATACTGAGGTCTGTGAACTGTCCCACAGGGCTACACTAGAGGTGGTTTGAAAATCGGCTGCACCCAGCCCCGAAGGGTGGCTGCCATGTCTGTAGCCGCCAGGGTCGCCGAGGAGGTGGGAGCCAAACTGGGAAACGAGGTGAGTGTGTTTCCTGTTTCCTGTGTGTGCCTTCCTGTTTCCTGTGTTTGACATCCTGTTTCCTGTGCGTAACTCGTGTTTTCTTTGCGTGACTTCCCCTTTGCTGTGCGTGACTTCCTGTAGGTGGGCTACAGCATCCGGTTCGAGGACTGTACGTCAGAGCGGACGGTTCTCAAGTACATGACGGACGGCATGCTGCTCAGAGAGTTCCTCACTGAGCCTGACCTGGCCACCTACAGGTAGTCCTACAAATACTACAACTACTACCAGTACTCGCTAAGCTGCCCCTGGCCAGGTAAAGGTTATACTACCAGCTACAGGCATCATCGGCATTACTGAGTAGCTACAGGTACCAGTACTAACTAGCTGGATTGACCAGGTAGTAGAGTACCAGAACTAACCCATATACTTTATGGCTTGGCTCCTCGAGGTCTCCCTGCTAGAGCAGATTCTAAAAGTGTTGTTCGTATCCCCCCAGCGTCATCATCATCGACGAAGCCCACGAGCGAACTCTCCACACGGACATCTTGTTCGGCCTCATCAAGGACATCGCTCGTTTCCGTAGCGATCTGAAGGTGCTGGTGGCAAGCGCCACCTTGGACACTGAGCGATTTTCCTGCTTCTTTGACGATGCACCCGTCTTTCGTATCCCAGGGCGACGCTACCCCGTCGACATCTTCTACACCAAGGTACCAACCCTCAAAGGTCCCTAGCCCTTAAGGTACCAACCCTCAAAGGTCCCTAGCCCTTAAGGAACCAACACTCAAAGGCCCTCCCCAGCCCTTAACTCTTTGAGTTCCACGCTGTTTACCGAAGCTTTGGCCCAGAGTGCCAGAAATCTAGACCATTGTTGATGATTTTTGTATTCGTCAATAATGGTTGTATTCTATAACACATACTAAAGCTAGTTTGAAAGGTGAAACTTTAAGTTATCAGTGGGTACAAATTCTCAGTTCCGGAGAAATGTTTCATCCAAGCTAAACAGTGGCTAGTTTTCATCAAAATCCCAGTTTTTTCTAGAAATGGAGATACAGCGTATTTTATGAAACATGCACTGTTTGACCCTGTTGCTCTTTTGACATTACATTTACTGCCATTTACTGCCACCTAGTGATAAACCCACAAAACTAAATGACCTGGTTTTGACCTGACGTGCATGCTTTACTGATTGACCCAATGCGGCAACCATCAAAAGTGAAAGTAAAGATAAAATGTGCAGTTTGTACGTTTTCATGAGTATATATTTCAGTTCTATTTCAGCACTTAATGTACCAACACTCTGTGGTCCCCAGCCCTTACGGTACCGACACTAGCTCTTAAGGTACCAACACTAGCTCTTAAGGTACCAACACTAGCCCTTAAGGTACCAACACTCTGTGGTCCCCAGCTCTTAAGGTACCAACACTAGCCTTTAAGGTACCAACACTAGCTCTTAAGGTACCAACACTAGCCTTTAAGGTACCAACACTAGCTCTTAAGGTACCAACACTCTGTGGTCCCCAACCCTTACGGTACCGACACTAGCCCTTAAGGTACCAACACTAGCCCTTAAGGTACCAACACTGTGGTCCTGTGGATGTGGTTGTGTGATTCAGGCTCCCGAGGCGGACTACCTGGAGGCCTGCGTGGTGTCAGTGCTCCAGATCCACGTGACCCAACCCATCGGGGACGTCCTGGTCTTCCTCACCGGACAGGTACTGCTGCATCATGGGATAGGAGTCCAAAGGCCTTTGACAACCAAGGCTACATTATTGAAACAAAATACTTTCTTTGCCACTACAGAAAAACTACTACTACTAAGACCTTTACTGCTGCTGGTTAAAGTCCTCTCTACATAAAGAGTGTATGTCTTATTTGTTATTTGTAGGAGGAGATAGAGGCGTGCTGTGAGATGCTCTCGGAGCGTTGCAGGAGGCTGGGCTCCAAGATCTCTGAGCTGCTGGTGCTCCCCATCTACGCCAACCTGCCCTCCGACATGCAGGCCAAGATTTTCAACCCCACACCCCCCGGGGCCCGCAAGGTCAGACCTCCTCTAGGGCCTCATTGTGTGATGGGTGGCTTCTCTCCGGGATGTGATGTCATAGTTGTGTGGGAGTTGATGTGATGTATAGCTTCTCCGGGATGTGATGTCATACAGTAGTTGCGAGGAAGGTGATGTGACGTATAGCTTCTCTCTGGGATGTGATGATCAGGTGGTGGTGGCCACGAACATCGCAGAGACGTCACTGACCATCGACGGCATCATCTACGTCATCGACCCGGGCTTCTGCAAGCAGAAGAGCTACAACGCCCGCACCGGCATGGAGTCACTCATCGTCACCCCCTGTTCACGGGTGATTATACAAATATCAATACTCTGATGTTCCAGAAATATCAATTCTTGATACTCAAATTATAAAATACACAGCCAGCTCGTTATGAGACACTCATATTATGGAAATATTCATACAGTCATAATAGAGTTATACACACAATTGGGTGGAGCAGCAGACAGTACAGTACAGTAGAGTAGCCATGCTGTGGTTGTGGCTGTTTAGGGGAAAGTTGGACCATTGACACCATCAGTTTATTATTTGCATTGTGATGGGGAAAAATGTGTTTTTCCATCTGTCTCTCTGTGTCCGTGTTGGAATGTTTCTGTTTTTTGTGACCCCCTGGGGAGGGTCGAGAAGACACTGTTCACAACTGATGCAGATGGTCGCGAACCCATTTTATGACATGTTGAAGAGCTTCAAACAAGTAGATTACCATCTAACTAAACAAGGGCTTTATTGAGGGGGAGACAGTTGCCCCAGAGCCCAGCCAGAAGTGTTTAAGAAGTCAGTGTTTTAGCAAACAGGCGTCTTCAGTCTGGTGAAGCTTTCAGGTGACAAAGAATGGAGTCCGTGCCAGCATTTTCCCCCTTTTCCGGGAACGAGCTTATGATTTGTTGTCTGAAGTATTTATACTAGACAATAGCCAAGACACCTTTAAACCTTGCCTTGTTGCGCTTCCTGCTGTGTTTTGGTTCCCAGGCCTCGGCCAATCAGCGGGCCGGTCGTGCAGGCAGAGTGGCTGCTGGAAAGTGTTTCCGTTTGTACACGGCCTGGGCCTTCAAACACGAGATGGAGGAGTCGACGGTACCGGAGATCCAGAGAACCAACCTGGGAAATGTAGTCCTGCTGCTCAAGAGTCTAGGTTAGACCTTGTGTTTCTATTGGTCCAGAGAAGACTCTGTGTTTCTATTGGTCCAGAGTAGACTCTGTGTTTCTATTGGTCCAGAGTAGACTCGTTTTTCTATTGGTCCAGAGGAGACTCATGTATTGTTCTGTCCTGCAGGCATCAATGACCTTATTCATTTTGACTTCATGGACCCTCCACCCCATGAGACCCTGGTCCTGGCCCTGGAGCAGCTCTACGCCCTGGGAGCCCTCAACCACCTGGGGGAGCTCACCAAGGTACACCTGCCTAGCAGCTACACCGTGCTAAGAACACCTGGCTAGGTACACCCAGAGCCCGTCTACGGCCCCATTGTATCAAACTTGGTCGCAGTTCCATTAGAATTCCACTGGGGGTGATCGCCTGAGTGCAGATTGAATGGGGGTCTATGGGGCTAGACGGCTAAATGTATCTCTTTCACCTGCTTGTCGTTGAAATATCGTAGATTTTATTGTAGATTCCGCAAGTTCAATATAGATTATAGTTCAAATGAATGAGAACTTATGTCCTTTTGATTTCTTACAGTTTGGGCCGTTGTTGGCCGTACACGCTAGCATTTTCAAATGAACAACAGCGGCTGCTTCTCGTTTTGATGATGTTTCTGACAAGTTTTTAAGCTCATTATTGGATAATTCAGTTAGTTTACTGCCCTACTAGTTGTATTTTATTAAAACAATTATCTGTCTCGTCCTCATGGGCTTTGACTCCACAGCCTGGACCTGGAGGGATAATTGTTAAATAGAAACCAGCTATACCTGGCTAGATTACACCTGACATTGCTACATCTGGCTAAGATATACCTGAATAGAAACCCGATACACCTAGTCAGTGGCTACACCAAGCTAGTGCCTGTATTTGTTCACCGTCTCTGAGTAACCGGTTGTGTGTTGCAGCTTG
>OMLJ01064998.1:0-10633 GCA_900302595.1 Gadiculus argenteus | reverse complement strand
GGTGTGATTGGTTCGCGAGCGCTTCCTCAACCGTTGGCGCATGCGCAGTGGGCGCGCCGCTGAATTTCAAATTTGAACCCAAGTGTCGTTTGAGAGCAGAGGATCCGAGGAGCGTCTAGTAGTTCAACAGCGGTCCGTTCTTTGTGGACGAGCCGAACACACATTAGTAAAGAGTGGGTAGGTGTTAGGTGTAACCTTCCTCCGAGATGGACCCCTTCACAGAGGTGAGCAACTGTGTTTGTATTATAATATTATATTATAAAGTCAGAGATCGCCCTGGCGTCAGCTATCCATAGCAGCTAATGCCGTCGTTCCTTTATTCATCACGGTGTAGGGGTTCTTAGGACCGACTGTTCTTAAAACAATTAACAAGTCATTTCATTGGTTTATGTTATTTGATTGGATTGTGTGTTTGTTGTTGGACTAGAAATCCCTCTCGTTGAAAAATGTTTCCCAACCGACGATCAGATCAGAGACGTGTCACACGTCGTCTTCCTTTAACCCCTTAATGATGACAGCCTCAGCTCGACTATGTGGCTGTAAACTGAAACGAACACGAAACATATACAGTAGTACATGTACAATAAGTTAGCAAAGCAGAGTCATGAGGTGAACTAAGGTTACGGGCTCAATGTCTGGTTGCTGTGTTCCAGAGGTAATCTGAATCATGATCCTAATAGCTAATCCTCATGTGACGTCATCACACCAGATCACACCAGATCACACCAGATCACACCAGATCACACCAGATCGTACTGTAATCAGCTCCAGTTGAGGTAAACAGCTCTCACCCTGGACCTTTGACCAGCACCATGACCTCCAATGGTTAACAACACCATGCTGACCACCCCATGGGATAGCTTCTGTAGTGTGGTGTCTTTTGTCCATGAGGTCCTATAAATGTCTGCATTATTTACATACGAGGAGGATTCATCTATTTACAGTTTGTGTCAGAGAGAGAGAGGGCTTGTCCCTTCTTGTGCCCAGCCAATAGGATTTGAGAGTTCAAACCTCTTGGCTGGGCCTCCCAGGCAGGAGTGGCTCATTCCTGTGGAATGACATTTACACTCACACATCTGCAAGTTTTCCAAGCGGTGTGGAAAACGACCGTTGAATGAGAGGAATGTGTTTGGTCTTGCACAGTTACTGGGTTGTTAATCTGCGCCCATGACGTTTCCCCTATGAGGCCAAGGGGCCGGGTTTTCAAAGAAAGACTACATGGCATGTGCCTATGTAGGGTCATGTTGTCAAAGCTTATTTACATTTAGTAACATTAAGCTACCGTATCACCTATTGAAATGCAAATCTTTTGCCCTGTTTTTGTCTTCACTAAGACTGCATCATGTTTGTATGGCAGTTGCTTACAGCCAAAAGGAGAACTAAGAGCTTTTAGTGAAAGTGATGTTTTTTTTTTCTTGCTCTAATGCATTTCATTGAGTCCGGAAGTCAGCTGCAATCTGCTCTTTAGTCATGCATGGATGAAAAAAAAAAAAAGTTGTTTAAAATTTAAGTTTTATAAAATGGTGTCTACTTCTGCAGAAAAACACCAATGATGTTTCACAGAGTGATGGTGATGCTTTAGTATGGGTTGGTACACGATTTGCATTGCAATGACCTTTCCTGTTTTCCTGTCTTACCAGAAATTGTTGGAGCGCACACGCGCCCGGCGCGAGAACCTGCAGAAGAAGATGGCAGAGCGCCCCACAGCCGCCAACAGACCCATGACCAAGAGGAGCAGGGAGCCATTGGCTGACACCAATAGCCTGATGACTGAGCCCGTCATGGATAAAGGTAGGAAGAGGACCAGCATGCTCTCAGACACATTGATCATTTGTATTGGTTCTCTGTGATGGTTGTAAAATATAATGATGTATATATATATTATACATATGATTATGGATACAGTTTTTCCATATAATGAATCCTACTGGTAAATCATTATTTGATTATTAGTATTTTTTGTAATTACTTTTAGTAATTTAATGAACACATTTAGTAAACATTGCCTGTTTTATTTTATTTTGGTTTGAGAGACCATGATTTAAATGATACATCATGGAACAAAAGCATGGTGGTTACAACCCCACCAAGACCAGTCCAGCAGGTCCTGACTCTGGTCTGACCTCCTCCCCCTACCTTCCCGTACAGCGCTGCACCCCTCCTCGAAACCCTCCCCCTCCAAGCGCCGCTGCTCCGAGGAGAACCCCCAGCCGGCCCCCGCCGTCGGGGGAGAGGAGGTGGAAAACCGGGAGCCAGAGGTGGTGCCCCCGCCCGCACCACAGGACCCCCCCACAGACAGGAAACCCCCCACGGGCCCGGCCAGCGTCCGCTCTGCCGCCTCCCTGGAAAGGAGGGCCGGACCCTCCTCCTCCTCCTCCAGTGCCGTGCGGCCCCCCGTCCAGCCGGCCCTCCAAGAGCCTGCGAGAGGCGGCCGGGCCCAAGCTGAGACCATGGTCATCACCTCGGCCCCGGGGGAGGAGCTCACTCCCTCCAGGACCGCGGAGCCCGCTCCCTCCAGGGGCCAGGCAGAGCCCGCTCCCTCCAGGAGCCAGGCAGAGCCCGCTCCCACCAGGGCCCAGGCAGAGCCCGCTCCCACCAGGGCCCAGGTGGCCAGCGAGGGGCCCAAGGAGGCCCCTGGTCTGCCGGCCACCGGCATGAGGTCTCGCCTGCAGAAGCTGGCGGTGCAGAGGAACTACTGGGACAACGGTACCTCATGTCTTCATTAGATATAATACTAAAGAAAAGATAAGAAAGATTGCTACAGTATACCTTTTGGCCAGGCCAGTTTGTACCTCATCCAGGATGCATTAATACAACATAGGGGATGAAGGACAAAGACAACGGCCTCATTAGGAATCCTAATTTAGGCCATTTAGTATTAACTTATTATTATTAACTAGTAGTATTTTCTATTTCATCATTTGAACGCACTGTTAAGGAGGACCTTGGTATTATCTCGACAAACAAAATGGGCTATATACAAATTATTATTATGAATTCATCGTTGTGTTTTATTTCTTGGCTCCAGACACATCCGACGATGTCCCCCTGTCTCCCGTCAAGAGTCAGCCAGAAGTGGCCCCGCAGGTGGAGGCTCCTGCTCCTTCAGGGGCCCCGGCGGGGAGGAGGGGCCGCCTGGCCAACCTGGCCGCCACCATCGGCTCCTGGGAGGATGACCTGAGCCACCCCACCATCCCCAAGGATCCCCCACCAGCCAAGCCCGCCTCCACCTTCATGTCCAGGCAGACCCCCCAGCAGAGCTCCGCCCTGTCCAGCAGCAGGCCCATCCCCAGCTCTGCTCAGGTAGGTGGATTGAGCCAGTAGTGTGTTGTTATCGGATAAAACCTTGGTATGCAACGCAAAGGTCGTCCACTACAGGAGCAGCGTCAACAAAACTAAAAGCTTTCATTGAAACATTGTTGGAGAGAAAGTTGAAAGGAGTCTTGTGAATAGACCAAAGTGTGCATTTTAACGTATACTCTTAATATTATCGGTTGTTATGATCAACTGGCTTTTCTCACTGCCCCTCGTCTCCACAGTACAAGACGGACTGGTCCATTGAATGGATAAGAATTGTTGGGTCCTTAGTGGAAATAACATTTAATAGTCAGTATGTTCTTATCCATGAGACTGATGTTAATCAGCGCTAGGTTGGCTTCTAGTAGGTCTACAACATACCGCCATCCATTGGCCAAGAGACCACATTGCACTCCAATCCAATTCATTTGAATATGATTTTGAAGATGACTATATTTGACTCTTTCTCGTTAGCTTCTCTTTGGGGTCAGCATTATGCGGACTGTGTAATCGCTTTGTCACCTGCCAAAGCTTTTTGAATGTAGGAAAAACCCTGTAACACGCTGTACCTGTGACCCAATGCAGAAAGTCCAATCACCGGTCAGGTCCACCAGAGGCGTCCCGGCCAGCCCTCTGAAGTCTGACAAGCAGACCCCTGCTGTGTCTCAGGCCTCACCGGCCCCCAGCCCCCAGAAGGCTCCAAACAAGGCCCCCATGTCTCCCAGTCCCCTCAAAGCCCAGGGCCCGTCCAGGCGTCTGGACTCGAACACGCCGAACGCCTGCCCCAGTAAGATGGACCTCCCCGCCAAGCCTGCCAGAACGGACCCTTCCATCCCCTCCAGAGAGGGGGTCTGTGTGGCTGCACGGGACTCCTCCACCCCCCAGCACCAGAAGGCCGCGTCCGGGACCCCGGGTAAGATCAAAACTGCAATAACAACTGTATCTGTAGCCCATAAAGAAACTGTCCATGATGACGGATTATACTGATGCCTGAGGGGTTGTGAGCCGCAGTGATCCCCAGCTGTCGACTTTGTTTACTTTGTATTGGTGGAACGGTCTACTTATTGCGAAACCTTCTGCTTGTTGTTGACCTGTCAGGGGTGAAGTCCTTCCTGGAGCGCTTTGGAGAGAAGTGCCAGGAGCGCTCTCATCAGGGCACCCCCACCGGGACGGGGGTTACCCAGGCCAAGAACCTCAGCGTGACCCCCAACACGCGGCTGGTGCAGGATAAGCTCCGCGCAGCCCAGGCTGCCAGCACCACCACCTCGGACCTGACCCAGAGACAGAAGCTGGTGAACACCTGGTCTTAATGCACTTTTATCACACTATATTGTCCAACCGCAACCACCGGCTCATGGATTGATATTGTAACCTGCATTTAGAAAATACTTTATTTGTACACCACCATTCGAAAGTTTAGGGTCACTTGGAAATTTCACTTGGAAACCATTGTTTTTTTTCAATGAAGATAACATTAAATTAATCAGAAATACAGTCTATATATTGTTAATGTGGGAAATTACTACCGGTATTCCAACAGTAAACGGCTGATTTTTAATGGAATATCTACATAGGCGTACAGAGCTCCATTTCCAGCAGCCATCACTCCTGTGTTCTAATGGTACATCGTTTAGCTAATCATGTTAAAATCCAAAAAATGTATTGTTTAAAGTGCAATCTCACCATCAAAATGGTCTCTGAGCACTTCTGGGGAAGATATCAATACATTGATAAAGCCATCGAAATGGGCTCATAACATTTCTGGATAATAAAAAGCCTAATTGATGATCAGAAAACCCTTGTGCAATTATGTCAGCAAAGCTGAAAGCTGTAAAAGTGTGAGTTTTCAATGAAAACATGAAATTGTCTGGGTGACCCCAAACTTTAGAATGGTAGTGTACCGGTATGCGATGTACGTATGATATTTCAGCCGACTGTGAAGATCCTTCCTGACACTCTTTGTTAACCACAGGAACGGGAAACGGAGCTCGCTCAAATCCGCAGTCGCTTCCAGAAGGCGGGCAACATGTGGAAGAACAAGGAGGAGGCGTCCGACGGCCAGAGGAACACGGAGGCCAAGGTGAGGGAGGAGCCAGTGCTGCTCCACTGGACATGCTGAAGGAGTCGTCAGGATCTTCATGACCTTGTGTGTTTTGCTTTACAGACACCAGCACAGCAGCCCTCCGAGTGCGTGAGCGCCAAGTCTCAGGAAGGGGACGAGTCAGTGGTCGGTCCCGAGTCCAGCACCCTCTCCAGCCTGACCTGTGCGGGTATGACCTCCAGGATTGAATCATGTTTATCCCATTGCAAGGCCACAGTTAGTAACTTATAATTGTAATAAGGAACTTCAGATGAAAAAAATACAAGAAGCTAATTCTGAAAACATTTGGTTATTGCAGGTTTTACACTTACAGGTTTAACGTGTGCGTGTCCCACGTTCTTTAACCCACCGTGTGCAATATGTCAGCATTCTTCGTGAGCCACTATGTGCACATAGTGATGTACACATGGTGTACATAAATACATAGTGATGGTCTACTTGCACACATTGTTTGGCACATTGCCATCTGCTTGTATGGTCTTATAGAGTACTTTTCTGTTTTTTAAACTGAGTAGTATAGTAACTGGGTCTGTCTACCGCAGGTCTGGGGATCTGCTCCCCCGTCTCCACCTCCAGCCCCATGAGGAGGGAGGACCGCCCCGCCCAGCCGGCTGTCCCCCAGCCCCGGGTGGTGGAGGAGGAGAAGAGCGAGGAGGAGGAGGAGGAGGTGGAGATAAACTCTGCGTCCATCAACTCTGCGGTGATCAACGAGCTGTTTGAGGGGGTTCTGGAGCAGAGCGACGACACGCCCAGCAGCACCGGGGGGGAGGAGGAGGAGGAGGAGGAAGATGCTCTGAATATCTCCTCCATGTCGCTCCTCACCCCGCTGGCCGAGACGGTGGCGTCTGTGATCCGCAGTCCTGAGAGGAGAGAGCTGATGGTACGCGGGGTAGGGGTCTATGCAAAGAAGGGTTCCTTACATTTCTTTATGAAGCATCATAACCAAGGCCTCGGCACCGAAGCCACACAACGGTCCAGGTGCCCAACTACATTCATGCTTGTGGGCCGCTCGATTTAACGATGCGAGTCGTGGGCGGACGAGAGTGAGATGATCGTTCGCGTGGTTTGGTTGCAGGCTGCACTGTATTGGGGTGCGTGTGGGGAAACGTTGGATTCATTCGGAACGTGTTAATTTAGATTTAATTTTTGTTAGCTCGTCGGGCCTGGACAGGCTCATATTTATACGCAACATTATACAACACCCTGTGGAAGGTGCAAGTAAAACACCTCTTATTCAATGGAAGAACACTAGACAAGGAAATCCCTCCTTCCATTCATTGTGATCAAAGACGGGCAGATGTATGATCTACAATGGCAGCATCGAGGAGCAATGCAAAGCTTTAGTATGACCCAACATGCCTCCGTTGGTCATCTTTTTCTGCACCACAGACGTCCACGCCGGGCGGCTCCTTCCTGGAGAAGCGCGACACCTCCAGCAGCAGCAGCAGCAGCCCCACGCCCAGCAAGTTCCAGAGGGCCCGCGTGTCCCGGGGCCAGTCCGCAGACCTGGAGGCCTCCGAGGAGGGCCACAAGCTGCTCTACAGGTGGGGGGGGGCACCTGCTTAGAAACTACTAACTACTTAGAAATTATAACTCTGGCAAACAGGATTCTGAATCTGAGGCTTGGTAAGGTTGACTAAACGTGACGGTTAAGCTGCTGTTGTGTACGTAGCAGATTGACATTTTAAATGTACTTTCTTCTTTTTTTATTATCTGATCTTATGTTGGAAGTAAATTCGATCCGTTTCTGTGGTCATTGAATCATGGGTTAGGCCTATATTTCTTGACGCCCTCCCAAACTTCCTCATGAGGGAGACCTCAAAACGTGGGTCGGGTGGAGGTGGGGCTAAATGGTATCTAATATGCTAACGGTCAATTGAGGAGGCGTAATGCATACACCGAGTGGCAAAATCACATGGAGTTTAATTACGTCAGATCTAAGGTAACGGCGAAAGGAGCTGCTCCGCCCAGCGTGACTAGCCGGAGCCGTTGGATGACGCCGGTCTCACCTCCTCTCTCCGCAGTGTGGACGCGTACCGCTCCATCCGGGTGAAGGAGACGGAGCGGCCCCACGTCAAGCAGGTGATCGTCAGGAACGAGGACGTGTCCCTCCGGGCGGCGGCCGCTGGGCCCAGGGGCGCCGGCCAGGAGGCGGGCACTAAGCAGCGGCTGAAGGTGAGGGGTCGCATGGGGCTGGTGCTCGCGGGTCAGACTTTAGGGTCACACCTCAGCTCTGGCAGTTAAAACAGATCTGGTTTTGCTCCCCTTTGGTCTGTCTTTGTATCTGTATACAGCAGACACGAGTCCTTTCACAACGGTGTGTGTGTGTGCCTGTGCCTCATGGCTGAATATGTCTCTAGTCCAGATTGAAGTAACAATGCTGCTCCTTGTCTCCCCGTCCCCTGTAGGCTCTGACCAGCGACATGAACATGCAGCAGACAGTGATCCACCAGGCCAGCCAGGCACTCAACTGCTGCACCGACGAGGAGCACGGCAAGGGCTCCCCGGTGGAGGCTGAGGCCCAGCGGCTTCTGCTGGTGGCCAGTGAGTCTCTCTCTGCCCCCGCTCCATTGGTTAATTTGTGCTCGATGTGTTTGTTGCCATGTCTGTAAACATGTCCCCCCCCCCTCCCGTTCTGCTCCTGTAACCCAGCTGAGAAGAGGTTGGCGCTGAAGGCAGAGCTGGAGCGTCTGAAGGGGGAGGGCCCGTCAGGCCAGAAGAGGGGGGCTGCTGGGCCCTCCAGGGCCCCCCTGAACATGGGGGTCCCTGCCTCCAAGGGCTCCATCACCCTGCAGGAGCTCCGGCTGCCCCTCAAGGCTGACTTTGTTTGCGCTGCCGCTAACAAGCCAGGTGCATTTATTTGGCTTCTCATTTTTAGACAGAATCGTCAATATTTAAAGTTTGAATGTGTATTAAGTTCACAAGCTGGGATGTTCTGGCTGTTCTGATCAGCCACCAGGTCACTGGGCCTGAGCCTATTGGCAGCTTTCATTACTTGAAGAAGAACCAGTTCAAACTGCAGGCACCTGAGGTTAATCTGCCCGCTAACTCACGCTCTCTCTCTGTCTCTCTCAGAGTCTTCCAGCCACTTCTTCTTCATCATGATCAGGGCAGGGGCGGAGAACATGGTCGCCACACCCTTGGCCAGCACCCGCAGCGGGCTCAGTGGGGACGCACTCTCCTTCAAAACAAAGTTCACCATGTGAGTCCAGTACCGTCGACCGGGTCCTTAGAACAAAGTTCAACATTAGAGTCGATCAACCTGGTCCTTAGAACAAAGTTCACCATGTGAGTCATTCACCATGGTCCATAGTGCATCAAGACAATCAATTCAGACTTCTGATTGTCAACATTGTAATATTGGCTCCATTATTGTTTCTTTCTTGAATACACGAATACTGGCTATCTACCGATTTAAGTTGTGTTGAGCCTCCCTATGCCCTCTGGTATGCCCCTTAGCATGCTCTATTACAGTATTTTAAAGCTGATTTTAGGATTTGTTGCCGTATTACTTCCACTTTGTAGTATGTATTCAGCTGCTCAACCGGTCTCCCTTCATTTGTAGGTCTGAGGTTTCCAATGACTTTGAGGTGGATATACAGGTCTACTGTCTGGTGAGTGGCTTATTCATTATTCATTGGTTCTGAACATCTTTAGATGTATCTTTTGGTATAACAGCGGTTTGATGTTTAGGTGATGAAGCGGGAGGCAGCCAATGACAAGAAGAAGAAGACCAGCAAGTCTAAGGTGAATTACAAGTGTGTGTGTGTGAGTGTGAGTGTAACTAGGATGTGTGTATATGTAACTGGGATGTGTGTGTGTTCAGGTAATCTGGAGACAGGTTCTTGACAGCCACGATTTGTGTATGTCGGTATGGATCAGTTTCAGTACCACCTCTCTCACCTGGTGGGGGTGCACCATGGGTAGGGGTGGATACACACTGGTGAATGGTGATACTGGGAGTGAACTGTCGTTAATCACAGTGAAAAGACAGATGTCAGATGGGGTTCAGGGTGATGGAGTACAATTGCATGGCATTGAAATCTGTGTTTTGGTTCTGCATCATTTCTAGGCTATGACACCAAAGAGATTCCTTGCCATTACAGTAAGCCTTTTTTCAATTACGGTTTGGCAAATATTAGTACAAATATATAAAAAAGATTAATGTCAACATTATGATATTGCATTAGTAGTACTTTTAATGGTATCTGCTTTTACATTTATTAACAAATTCTTCATTTTCCTTTGCAGAAGAGCAGCCAAACTCCAGGTGAGTCCTTAAGACAATCACAAGTAGAAAGGTGTTCACATGGTTAAAGACTTTAGTGACCTCTAGGGGAACAGACCTGGAAGAAATGGTTTAGGAGAGTATTATCCCATGAAAATAAGACCGTAGCATGAGCCCTTTATATCTACATGGGGAGCCCCCTCTGCAACAGAGCCCACCTTTTTTTTATTTTATTTTTTTTATTTTTTTTTATAACCGTAGCCCAGAACAGAGAGTACTAGAGGACTACAACTTTTAACCCGTTTTGGGTTAAAAGTTGTAGGGGGAAGGGGAGCTAGTTATCCCCATGGCTACCACCCATATGAAAAGTCCTCTTTATTCTGGTATAAAATTATGGCACACAAATCATGTCAAACATTGGTAACTGCAATCATCAGTATTCAGACCTCCAGCTTGGATATATTTATCTCTCAGGAGGAAGCTCCGGTTAAAAAAAAATAGGAACACTAGATGCAGTTGCACTATGAACTCACCAGATGGCTCTAAAACGACACGTCTACAAGAAAAACATCCTTACTGTTACACTGTGTCTAGAGGATTTGGTTTGACATACTTTTAATCTGGTGTAAAATAGTATAGCAAATGTAAATTTGTACATTTTGCGGGTAATGATAAGGGGGTGTGCATTCTTAAGTACATCCATGTTTTGGAGATGATAGACTATGAGTTTGTTTCCCTGTTTGATGACTAAAGTAGGCTCATTCTTTGGGAGTGATTGGTGTCCAAAATGAACGTGCACACAATCATGCTATCAGAAGCATCCTATATCACAGGTAAGCATTGGCTTGAGGCACCATCTGCCATCGAGATTAATGCATATAACATGGCGATCATTAAAGGTCTTAATGTAGTTTACCACTAGGGATGATCAATACATATAACAGATAGTGATAAGTATAGGTATATGATGATAGTTTACCACTGTGTATGTTCAATACATATATCAG
>OMLJ01064942.1:0-10659 GCA_900302595.1 Gadiculus argenteus | reverse complement strand
GTTGCCGGCTGTATTTTATACCGACCCAGCTGGGTGTTTTCTGAGAACATTCTAACCTAACTCCAACATTTCTCCCCATTTACTCTCCCTCCTCCCGCTATCCCTATCTCTCTCTCTCTCTCTCTCTCTCTCTCTCTCTCTCTCTCTCCTATTTCCTTATCAACAACCCTTCTCCCTATGTGTTCTCTGTCTGAAGATGGTGAGTATGAAAGCAATAGAAACATTTAAACAATGGTATCTGGGAAAAGAAAAAGGCCCCCTCCCCTCCTTTCTTCACCCAGTGCTTTCTTTAAGTGTGTCAATAGCTTTTTGACAATTCAGAAATTTAGATTAACCTTCACTAAAATTTAAAGATGGGATAAATGAATAAGGACATTCAGGGACATTAAGCACTGTAAAGAAAGTACTTCCATTCCTTCTTCTTTTGTTTACTTTAGTAGTTTTGTAGCTTTTCTGTTTATACCTCTGTTTTCACCCCTCCCTGTTCCCACTCCTTTAAATTACACCACCCTGTGAGATGTCTCCTCCTCATCCCTTCCTCAACATTGCCCTGCATCCATGCACTGTACCACAACCTCCCTCTTTTTCTCTTGATTCCCTCTTCCTCCGTCTCCTACCTCTCTCTCTCTCTCTCTCTCTCTCTCTCTCTCTCTCTCTCTCTCTATTCCTCTCTGCCTCTCTGCCTCTCTGCCTCTACTATCTCCCACAGAGAGTAGTGACAGTGACCTGGAGCTGTCCACGGTGAGACACCAGCCAGAGGGTCTTGACCAGCTGCAGGCCCAGACCAAGTTCACCAAGAAGGAGTTACAGTCTCTCTACAGGGGCTTCAAGAACGTACGTCAGCAGGCTTAAGCGGCGGGACCCATGTGGCAGTCCTAAGTGATAGTCAAAGCACTGATAGGAGAGAGCCCTCAGGGATCATCATCCCCATCGCTCTGTTTAGAGTCAGTCTACTGCTCTGGTGCTTTATTATCTTCCTCTCTCATTTCAATTATCTCTCTCTCTCTCTCTCTCTCTCTCTCTCTCTCTCTCTCTCTCTCTGTCGCTCTCTCAGTATATTGACCCCTTTCCTTTTTATAATCAGTAGTATGTGTGAACAGTATTAAGGACGACATGCAAATGTTGTATTTTTTCCCCCCTTTCTCTTTGGTCTACCTGTAAATCAGACGCAACAACGTACGCTCACTTCCTGTTCAATGCCTTCGACAAAGACAGGAATGGCTCAATCCGCTTCGAGGACTTTGTCATCGGTCTGTCCGTGTTACTCAGGGGATCAGTGACGGAGAAGCTCAACTGGGCATTCAACCTCTATGATATCAACAAGGATGGCTACATCACCAAAGAGGTATACTTGACCACTTGGAGTGTGTGAAACTAATGGGTACAGATCTATGTTTTGACGAACAACAATTATTGGCCTTAAGGCTTAATTATTGTTCCACTTCGACGCAACGCAAGGGGGTTTATGGACCCATTACGTCCTTGCGGACCCTCCTTGCGGACCCTCCTTGCGGACCCTCCCGTCCACCGCAAGTGCCTGATGTGCGCCTCCCAAAAATTGTAACCTAGCGTCGAGGCGACGCAGCAGCAAGGGGTGATTGGTCCGCTCACTAAAACCCGGCAGAACCAAAACAGGTTCACGAATGTGTTGAAGCGTCTGCATGCTCATTGCATTGAGTCGAAGTGGAACCATAACTGAGCCTTTAGGAGCAGCTAAAAGAAGATAGATGCTGTTGCTCTAAGGAGCAGATTCTGATGGATCTGCTCAGTCCTTGTCTTAGTGTGTATCTGTTGTGAGATGTAGTCTTCCAAATCAGACTTTAGATTAATCTCTAAAGTCTTTAGTCTCGTTGAACAGTGTGTGTTACTATCGTTCGCTTTGTGTTGACCGATTATGATGCTGGGAAGGGGGGATCTGTAAGCATGTACTTGACAAACACAAACTCGGCCAACAGTAGTAAACTCTCTGTAAAGGTTTCAAATCAGCCTCATGTTTCAGACTTGAAAATAAACATATTAAAATCCCCTTCTGAAAGCTTCATTCACTCACGAGAAGGAGTTTCCTTCCGTAGAAAGAGCCATGAAAAAGGAAGCCCTTTTATTTTTCCGGTTTCTGGCCCAGACTCTGTGCCGTCTGCCCCCAGAAGATTTGCTATAGCATAATAGGGTTGGATCCGAGATTAGTCTAGATTTAACAATCACCTCAATTCAAACGTATTCAAATGTCAGAGTTGATGTCTGCAGTATCTCAGCGGGCTCCGGTTCACTATAGAAACGTAGAGGGTTAGATCAGTGTTAGTTGATGTTATAATATATATAATGTTGTTTTTAGCCTTGTGACTGAGTGTTTCATTGACACAGAGACACTGTTATTCACTAGGAGATGCTGGCGATAATGAAGTCCATCTATGACATGATGGGGCGGTACACCTACCCCTGTGTGCGGGACGAGGCGCCGTCCGAACACGTGGACAAGTTCTTCCAGGTTCTGTGCACTTGCACACTTTTTTGTATTTTTGCATTCAAATGCAACACTTATGTCTACATGTCCTTTCCATTCGTTGGATGTTTAATTGCCAGCTTGCCGGCTGAAGGAAGAAAAAGATTGTCCGGGTTCTGACAATCTATTTGATAATGATCCCCTTTAATCATTCACTAAAGATGTTGTAAAAACAGAGCAGTGTTGTAAATGTCTATTGTAAAGGCCACGTAAGTTCACGTAAGGTGATGTAAGGAAATTAACACATAGATGGGTGTATGGGTCTTGCATAATGGTAATCAATGGGAAATCAAAGCTTACTCCTCATTTGCAAAATCTGCCTTACAAAATATCTAACGTCTGCTGAAGGAATCCTCAATGGTGACAAATGTCATATTTGTTCATTGCTTACAGAAGATGGACAGAAACAGAGATGGGGTTGTGACCATTGAAGAGTTTATTGAGACCTGTCAGAAGGTAAGGGATCTATAGGCATGAAGAGCATGCAACAGTTTGCCATTCAACAAGCGGTGCATAACGATTTGATTCCTTTTCAGGATGAGAACATCATGAACTCCATGCAGCTCTTTGAGAATGTCATCTAGAACCCAGGGCTCCCTTCTACGTCACCAGCCTCTGTCGATGACATGTACCTGCCCACACACCTTCTGATCTCCGCAGAACTCCAACCCCACCTGTGCCCACAGGCTACAAGCTCAACCTTCCACTAAGGTTATAGGGTTAGCAAGACGTAGATAAGAGAAACAGGGTGGGGAGGGGAGGGACATACAATGAACACTCAAGGGTCTCTCTCACTGCCCTTTTTTAGCTTTATCCTGCCACAGAACCTTTCAGAACCTGAGACACAGTGGCCTTAATCCAGCGCCAGGGCATCTTGTGGATCAGGTTCCTCCTGGGATGTTTTGCATCTGAATCTGCTGAGTGCTAATGGGGGGAGGGGAAAAGGGAGTAGCATCTGTGCTACTATCTCTAGCGCAAACATTAGCAGGGAAAAACACACAAACACACTCATATTTGCGCACGCACAAACACCTCACTCACACAAACACAGGCTCACATTTGCGCACACCCACACACAAACACACACAAACACAGACTCACTTTTACGTGCACACACACACACACACACACAAACCCACAGACCCACACACACACACACACAATAAACACCACCACACTAATAAACACTAACAGAATACACACTCCACTTTTTAGGCGTTGTTCAAGCAGTGATTAAAACAACGCTAACACAGTAAACTGTCTGCATTCAAATCAGAGGGACACAAAAAAATATTAAAAACAATTAACTTGAAGCATGTTTGTCGTATGTGATGTGAATTAGCTTGCACAAACATGTGATTATAATGTACTATATGCAACTACAACAACAACAAAAGCGCACTGTAGATACCTGCACCTTGATGGTAAGCAGTGTGTATGTATATATGTATAGATAATATTATACATATCCTAGGTTGTGAGAGTTGAATTTGTACTGCACTTAACTGTGGTCTAGGGACAGAGATGTTCAACTGAATGTCTGTTATTGCACACTGTGTTCATTCACTGGACCTGTGTTTGGTGTAGGTGTTTTTTTGTGTTTGATCAATCCCTTTTAATTGGTTCTACATTTATTTAAATTAATATATTTTTGAAGACTTGTGGAGAGAAGGAAGGTCTCAAATGATGCTGACATGTTCACAGTACAGGACAACTAAGAAACCACGAGAGTTAGCAAATTATGTTTATGAACTGACTAGGTATGTCATTTTGTTTCGCTGTCAAAGAGCATGCTGGCTGTCAGTGCTACAGTATTTTGTACAGTATAATAAAACCTTTGTGATCTGACCTGATTAGAAATAAAGTCTTGAGACTTTTCTTCTCCGTTCTCCATTGTTGGGCCGATTTATCTTGAATTATCCTATAATCTTGTCCAATGAGTCTTATGTCAACAACCAGATCTGACTATTTATCTATTACATTTAAGTCTTTAAACAATGTATAAACAGTGTGATCTATCAGAGCTCACACATAAAGAAACTACATAATGACGTTATTATGAAACACATTAATTACAGACCTTCTATAACGCTGCGACATATGGGTAGACTGAACATATAACATCTTAACTTAGATGTTATCTATCGTTATGTCATAACAATATAGCTTTCAAAAGAATGACTTTGAATTAAGGGCAATTAAGTAACTGCGTTTCCAGCCAACCTCCTGTAGATGGCCATGTGGCTAAATTGGAAACAACTGGAAATCCAGGATTCGTGAATAATCTTTCCGTATGACGTCCCTAACCCAGGGAAGTGAGATTGATAGTTGGACAGATCATAATGTGTTGTGTGTTGCATGCGTAAATCTAATCTAATCTAATAAAAACATGTTTTAGACAGACTGTTTCCTAATAGGCAAGGACAATACAGGAGTAGACAATAACGCAGTCAGTTGCGTCACTTGCGCAATGCATCTGATTGGTGGAAACAAGGTTCCAAGGGAGGAGCGAGAGGTAGTCACCCTGACGTCAGGGTTTGTTTGAGCATGCGCGATAAGGATCAAGGCAACGCCGTGTCTGTATGAAAGGCGTGAGCAGTGCGACTTTAGCATCAATGTGAACGCCATTTGTCTTAAAGGACTGTTCAATTTACATCTCATATAAGAGATACTGAGAACGCCTGGCCTCCGCCCATGTTTACAAATAGTCTCCGGTAGAATTAGTCGCCTACTGCCCTCCACCAAGAAGCCAAAACCAAGGGTTACGTTGACGTAACGTCGGCCGAGAGGGGAAGCAGCTACTGTCACTGTTACTACACAGTTATTCAGACAGGTGAGTTGAGAACCATGTTTTATTCATCACTTTTTAAACTGGCCTCTCAACAGTATCGGGTGAACAAGGTTGACCTATTCACATGCTTCCAGGGTAAGATGAGCTAAAAATCGGATATTGTATCATGTAACCCATCGGTTTGACCCTGGATGATGCACGGTGATATAAGGCCTTGACGAGCTTACCTAAGATGTCTATCTATATTTGTATTCTGTAACGGCGCCTTATCAGAATTGAATTGTATTCTGGGATGGAAGGGATACATTGTCGTAGATAACCGCCACTCACAGCGTCACCAGATGTGGAATTGCTTTTCACCTCTATCCACCCAATGCGTTTCGGATTTTAGGATAAATGTAACTGAGGAAAATGGATATCAAATACACTCAGGTGGTCTGTTATTGATTCACAAGTTAAAAAGAAAAAGTCACTATTAGTATATCCCAAGAGCACATTGCGACCCTCGCATAGGGGCTACTACAATACTGATGTTCCCATCTAGGTTGAAACAACACATATGCTCTTATACAAGCCAAAATCAAAACTATTACTTGTATCCCAGAGATGTAAAGTAAGCGATTAAATCGGAAAATACATTTCCCGAACAGGGTTGGACAGTTATTGTGCGCTAATTGTCACATACGGTATCTAATAACCCCCTTTTTCATTAAACGATAATCAGGGCCATTGTGGTGGCACATCAGTGTGTATCTTGTTTGGACCAGGTATTATGGGCTGGCAGTAACGGTATCGGTACCTCCGGGTGTTGACGCTGAGGACAGGAATGTGCTAGGAAGGAACCCCTCACCAGCCAACACTGGTCCGAGCCTCCACGCGGCCCCGCTGAATTGGGTCGCACAAGTGGAATCCTGCGCCTGTTATTTTTAATTCACCATGTGACTAAGATTACACTATTCTGGGTCAAAGTGTATGTTTGTACGATCAACTGTAAATAATAACCGTTTATTTACCCTTTTTTTTGCCCAAAAAGGAGAATAAAATGGAGGGATTTTGATGTAAACGTTGTTACTGTGGTAACATAAAAACAGTATTGCCAGACCAACCAATCTTATCCATAAGGGATTCATCCTGTTTTGGCAGTACAACGGGACTATACAACATAGTGATGAATGTCTAACAAGATGAACAGCACATATAAACTCCTCAACCTACATGAGAATGCTGAGGATAAACTTTGAACCGTGTAACCATTGCAATGACATAGGCTTAAATGGGTTGTGAAATCCCCCACTGCATTCATGATGATGATGATGATAATTATACATTGAGTGTGGGAGTCCCTGAATGACAAACATAGTGACATAATGTAGTGTGTCACTGCGGATCATGGCATTTTGTCATGCTCATGTACTTGTGAGTGTTTGAGGCTATTTGGGATGGTAAAAGGGCACTTAATTCCTAGGTAACAGGTTGAAAGTGTGCATTGCTAGTCAGGCTTATAACCCTAGTCAAACCTATTTTCTAACTTGCAACAAACAAAAGTAATTAATCATATCTCAAGCCTTAAAATGTCCTTGGGATGTTCCTTGATAAGGCACTTTTAAATCATATCCTGTCTATATAATACAATTTCCTTGCCTTTAGACATATACCCCTTATATTCAAGTGTGACACAAACAATCACATCAGAGCTGTCTTTTAAGTCATAAATCAGGGCCCTATTCAGTTTTAGTTGCTGGGTAACTGATCAACATTAACTCAACAGTGTTAGACACTGGATATGAATGGAAGTCCAACACACTTATCTAAATGAGGTTGATTCTATCATTGGAACCTTTCAGTTCACCTGTTTTCCACAGGCATGGATTTGGTTCAAAAAATAATTTGGGGGGATTTGCAAATTGCACAGAACCACAGTAGTTGACTAACACTTTCAGCATTACTGCTGGGCCTGCTGGAAAATACATTTTTTCCATTCCAGGCAGTCATGCTGCCTAGGCAGCATGGAACACACTCTTATAGTGTATCATCTTGTACTTTAAGGAGAACAAAGGCAGAAAGAGTTTTATGTTTCTAACCTTTTACAGTCCATTCATACCCTGCGGATTACATGCTGTGCGTGTGGAGGTGGAGTCATGGGATACAGTATAAGGGGTCAATCATTGTAGTTCTAGAAGGATGGACAAAGCCGTGGCCTTTCTCATGAACTCCCACTTCAGAGATGTAAAGGTGGTATTGTAACCCATTTAATTATTGTTTAGTAACATATTTTCAAGCATCATGTGGGTTTTATGCTTACAATGTGGACATTTTAACTTAGCTTTGCAATATGGCAGTTGGCACTGCATAGTGGTCCATAGGTCACTCAGTACGACTACACAGTGATGAACTGAGTTTACTGCCTTTAAACTACAAGTAATCTTGAAGATCTGTTTTCTTTGTCTCTCGGCACCTGTGATGCAATACAATGTAACCTCACACACACACGCGCACACACACACACACGGATATAAAACGAGAACGTCATAGTAGCTAGCCCGTGACCTCTCATACATGGAGGAGTGGCGGGGATGTCCCCACAGACACCCAGCGTGTAACTTTCATAATACTGCAAATGCAAGGGCTTTCATCAGTGGGTTATAGATAGTGACATAACATTTATTGAAATGAAATTTTTTTGTAGAACTTTGAGATTGCCATTTTAAGTGTTCTGTTGCACAACTAATTTCCTGGGCCCATTTGCTGGTCAACTACACTGTGTAAAACAAAGCAAGGTGAGCTTGAATTCAGTTCAGTGACTTCATAAAAAGGTTTGTCTAGTGGGGGTTGCAGTTGAGGTCTTTTAACCAACCTGAAGATGGATTAATTTGACTCAGACAGAATTCAAATAAAGCATCAATCGAATGTGGAATATTGACGTTGGCCTGCCACATTTTTGTCTTCAAACTGCAAAGCAGCATATTGTGTTCACCCCACTTTGTTTTGATTGAATATTCTTTTGATTGTCTTGTGGTTCTCATATATCGCGATCTCAGTACTCCAACACATGGATGAGAACCTTGAGATTTAATCATAACAAAGTGTGGTGGCACAAATTGCTCATTGCAGCTTTAATATAGTCTTTTGTTCTCAGTGTCACCTCATCCAAGATGGAATTCTTGTTATTTTTGCATGGTCCATGTGATGTTTGTGGCCCACCATGTGACACGGCAGCTCTTTGTACACATCAGTGAGTTACAGAATGCCAGAGGAGATATTTAGATCCATAGCTTGAATAAATAAGAGCAGATGTTCTGAAGATAACTACTTTTTCAGACTCACATTACATGTAATCATGATCATGGCAACATCGTTATCTGAAGTGCTCTGAATATATTATTTTTTGTGCTGATGCCCCAACAATTGGCTATTACGTTTACAGCCCTCAGCTCTTCATTCATTTTAAACAACAAATATCACTCATAATAATTACTCTATTTATTTAGGTCTCTCTTGCAAAAGAGGGGCCTTGCCTCAATGAGGCGGCCTGAATAACTAAGGTTAGATAAGTCTGATAACCCAGCCAGAAGGTATTTGGTTTCTGTTTATATTTTGCATGTTCTCACTCATGTTTATGTAAGATTCCTCCCACCGCCAAAGACCTTCATATTGGGTTACATAGGTTGTCATGGGCATAAAGATGCACAGATGTCTTGGTCTAACTGATCTTCGTTGGCCAAAATGTGTAAAATCCCTATCAGTAGATTGCATTATAAGGGCCAATATTGTCAACGGTTTTCTTTGTGGCATTTTAACGTGCCATAGTTTTTCGTTGATTTTATATGAGACAGTGGTCATTTAGACCCACATAGGCCACATAGAAGGTTGGTCCTTTTAGCATGCTAGGTTACATGGCATGTTATGGTACATAGCATGTTTATAGGCGCAGTGAGTAGAATTATGTGGCATGTAGAGGGAGGACCCGGCCGTCTATGGCAAAGGTTCCCAAACTTTTCAACCCGCGACCCCCAAAATAATGGTGCCAGAGACTGGCGACCCCCACTATCCCCGGATGTAACTGAAAAAATAAAATAAAATGTGTGCACAGGCCATACGCACTAGGCTTATCCAAACACGGGCTTAACGACAACACAAAAGAACAGGGCCCCGTTTCCCGATAACGATGGATCGGTGCTCGTGCAATCATTTGTGCGAAGGATCTTTCAATGCACCGTTAAAAATGTCTGAGCGTTTCCCGAAAGTCCTCGTAACATGAACGCGCGTTCGCTGCTCTAACGTAACTTGCCCACTGCATCCGTCCGTCAACGGACGACGGGAGGCGTGTCTGTCAGAGGGGGGACATGCCTTCAGTGGAATTTGACCCACGTAACGCGATCTGATTGGCTGACGGATCCGACGCAGCCTGAAAAGTTGAAATTTTCTCAACTTCTGAACGCAAGAGACGGAGCCGAACGGACGGACCCACAATGCATTTGGGGATCGCCCCGTGCAATGTCAATGAGATCCTTTGACGGACGGATGCAGTGGGCATGCGGGGTAACGATGATCGTACCCTTGTAACTGTCCACTGCACGGTGCTGAAATTGGCTCTGGAAGAGGGGCAGACGGAGGAAAGTTGTTGAAACGTTATATTTTGTGGCAGCAAAAAAAATCTCTCCACATCAAGGCCAACAGCAGAGTAGCTTACAAAAAGAATAAACTAATATGAATGATACAAATATTAAAACACAATTGATTTATTGATTAATCCTGCTCGTTCATTTGTTCACGCCATTTCCCCCCGTGTGACAAGACAACTACATTTATCTTAATGTGCTGATTTCTGAAACATACGGCTTTAGAATCATTTGGATACTCCAGAATGTTTTTATTTTTTTATGCAAGAATGAATTCCCGTCTGAGTGTAGGCTACAAACACGATTAACTTTTTACAAGGACATTTTAACCACGATGGTTGCATTAAAATCAGAGGGAGCCAGCAAGTGCAGCTCGAAAGCGACCTCCCACACAAGAGCAATGGAATCATATGATTCTATGATAGGGTTGAATCATTTGATTTAATGATAAGCCTTGTGATAGGGTTGAATCATTTGATTTAATGATAAGCCTTGTGATAGGGTTGAATCATTTGATTCTATGATAAGCCTTGTGATAGGGTTGAATCGTTTGATTTAATGATAAGCCTTGTGATGTGGTTGAATCATTTGATTTAATGATAAGCCTTGTGATAGGGTTGAATCATTTGATTTAATGATAAGCCTTGTGATAGGGTTGAATCATTTGATTTAATGATAAGCCTTGTGATAGGGTTGAATCATTTGATTCTATGATAAGCCTTGTGATAGGGTTGAATCGTTTGATTTTA
>OMLJ01064937.1:0-10177 GCA_900302595.1 Gadiculus argenteus | reverse complement strand
GTTATGACACCTTCCAGTCAGGATTTCGACCCCTTCGTAGCACCGAGACCGCCTTTATTAAAGTTGTAAACGACATCCGTCTTAACACAGACTCTGGCAAAATCTCAATACTAATGCAACTAGACCTCAGTGCTGCATTCGACACAGTAGACCATACAATACTTTTGGACAGACTAGAAAACTGGGTGGGGCTTTCAGGCACAGTTTTAAATCGGTTTAGGTCCTACCTACAAGATAGGAACTTTGTTTCCATTGGTGACTTTGTATCAGAATCAACCAACGTGACATGTGGAGTCCCACAAGGCTCGATCCTAGGACCCTCTTTATTTAACATCTACATGCTCCCACTAGCTCAAATCATGCAAAATAACAATATTGACCATCATTGCTATGCTGATGACATGCAAATCTATGTATCGCTATCACCAAATGACTATCGGCCCATAGATCTGTTGTGCTAGTGCATTTACCAAGTCAAAGACTGGATGCGTCGAAATTTCCTTCAACTAAATGAGGACAAAACCAAGATAATTGTATTTGGTGCTAAAACGGAAAGGCTTAAATTAACCCAACACCTTCACTCTCTGTCCCTGAAAACTTAAATCAAAGCCAGAAATCTAGGCGTTATTATGGATTCAGATTTACACTTCGACAGTCACATCAAATCAGTTACAAAATCTGCATGCCTTTATCACTAGTAAGCTTGATTACTGCAATGGTCTCCTTACAGGTCTCCCAAAAAAACTAGTCAACTACAACTTGTTCAGAATGCTGCTGCTAGAGTTCTAACAAAGACCAAAAAATGTGAACATATTACACCAATTCTTAAATCGTTACATTGGCTCCCTGTATGTCAGAGAATTGATTTTAAAATCATGTTGCTAACCTAGAAATCCCTACATGGTTTACAGCCAAAATATTTAACTGATATGCTTCCACTACATAAGCCTTCCAGACCACTAAAATCTTCTGAGACCAATCTGTTAATTAACCCCAGAGTAAAGACGAAACATGGGAAAGCAGGATTCAGTTACTATGCAACAAATAGCTGGAATAAACTCCCTGAGGATTTAAGACTTGCCCCAACTCTGACCACTTTTAAAACAAGACTGAATACTTTTATGTTTACATTGCAAATTCTAAAATGCTTTTAACTTTTACTTTACTTTCTGTCTATTTTTAACTTTGCCTGTTTTCTTTTGTCTATTTTTTTTTATTTATTTTTTATTGTATGCCAATGTTTCTATGTGAAGCACTTTGAGTCTGCCTTGTGTATGAAAAGTGCTATTTAAATAAAGTTGCCTTGCCTTGATCTGTGGTGATATGTTTTAAGTGTATTGGGATTGTTGGCCCCCCATCTCTGTCTTGCAATGGTTCGACCCGAGGGCTGATAATTGGTCAGCCTACTTACAAAAAAAGATAGATATCCAGGGAAGTATGGTTAGGTTAACTGAGTCAGTCTTGTGGGACGTTACAGCAAGGGTTGGAAGGCCTTGTGTCAAGGTAAAGGGGTTGAACGTCGCATTGTTTGCCAGGACCAGAAAAAATGCTCCCAGCTTGATGTGAGGTATGGGAAGGAGGGCGGTGGAGGTCCTTGTGATGCAGGGTTAACCTGTGGGACTTTGTGGAAGGGTTGGAGTGACTGCAATCAACCTTTTTCTCTTGGATTATCTGATTATCTTGTGTACCTGGTTCAACTGGATTGAAAATAAATATATTTTTGTACCGGACTGCCAACTCCTGCCATTCATTTCCTCACCTCCACCTGATCCAGTAGCCGGCCAGTGGCGGCCATTCTCACAGCTAAACACTGTGAGGAAGTGACAACAAGGAACACAGGGAACTGCACCACCCAGTAGAATGCAGGAGCACCGCACTCTACTGCACACTGCAACCAGCGCTGTCTGCCTAGAAATAACAGTCATCGTTCCTATATTCACATCTTCCAAAAGCGTTTCAATCACAACTCAGTCTTCAGTGGCCACTGGAGGGGCCAGATGCTGCCCCCCCCTCCCTCCTCTGATGGCGTGGTGGTGGTTATTCTGGAGTGATGCCCGGCCATATGGGTATCTCCACGCATGGCATCGTTACACAGCAAACCTACTCCATCGCTGCTCATCAGGCGGCAGATGTGTTTATCTACGTGTAAGAAACACACACACACGCTTGTTTGAAGAGGAAAAATAAATGTGGCGAGGGTGCAAAAAAACATTGGATTATTATTTATTCCAGCTATACGGGCTAATTTTCTTTATTTTTGTATGCTTATTTTTGTACACACACACACACACACACACACACACACACACACACACACACACACACACACCTCTACAGAGTGTGTAATGACCACATCTGCCAAACAGGGCATGCAGGATTGGATTTTCCAGGGGTTAAAAGATGACATCACACATGCCATACTTCTGTCTGTTAAAATAGTTTCCCTTTGTTATTTCCGGCAGAGTTTGAGTATTCTACTATCACTCAACAATCATAGATTTATATTATGTATCTAATAATAAGAGCAGTTTAAAGGCAACATATATTCTTTATGCATAAATTATCAGTTGAGAAGTGAGATACTCCAATATAGTATATACAATATGATACAACTTTATTTGTCAGTTTGGGCTGAAATTATTTTTGCATCCCTGGGCAACTCATTTAAGGAAAAGACATATAAAAGATATGAGGACATACATATAAGACATATAGCATCAATAGACAAACATGAAACATGAAACATAGAGTATCAAGCATGACAGAAGAAAAAGCATACATATATTACAGAGGCTACATAAATATATCCAAAATGTCATCACTTGGGAGACATTTTATGAAATAAATATTGCACTAGATCTATTGGTTTAACAAAATGATGTATAAAAGAGTATTAAAGTCTGTTGCATTTGAAAGAAGGAACTCTAAAGTGCCTGAGGAGAGAATATCAGGAGCTGATATTCTCTGTGTAAGACATGTGACATCAGTGGAAATATATCTGGCCAGCCTGAGCATGCACTTGTTGTGGGCTTCCTGGAAGAGGTGTGCTACAGGCAGTCAAATGATCTTTGAACAAATTTTAAGTTGATGACATACTGTAGTTTTGCCTTATCTTTGACTGAAAGGCTACTCTGCCAAGCTGTACTACAATAAAGCATTACACTCTGAATCACTGATGTAAAGGACAAAATAAATGACTTAAAATAAATATTTTTTTAAATAAAATAAATGAAAGGATCTCAATCTCTGCAGGAAATACGTAGATATGCTGTTGTATCTTTTTGCAGGTCAATTCTATGTGGGAGGTCCATGATAGATTTTCATCTATCTGACACCTAAGTATTTGTAGGTTGGGACTTCATTGATTTCTGAATTATTATTATGAGTTTGAAACGTTTACGCTGTTCCACACCAGTCCAGCGGTGGTGCATAACATACGTCATTACCAAACGTTAGTGATTGGTTTAAAGGAAATCCAATGATTTCAAACTTCAGACAAGCGTCCACTAACCAGGAAATAAACGTTTGCCAATCTAGGCCAGACTCTCTTGCCAGACTCTCTGCGAAGTCAGAGTCTGGTCTCCAGGCTAGCTCTAAAGTGCCAGTGAACCCAAAATCGTGTTAGCATGTCTTCTATGATCTTGAGCATAATAAAATATGAAAAACAGAAATCCTCCTCATCAATCCCAATGGTCCAAATCACAACCTCTCAGTTTGAACATTGATAGAACACTAGTACAATCCACTTCATTGTCAGAAACCTCGGCATACTACTTGACCCCTCACTCAGTTTCAATCCCCACATTAAATCCCTCACTAAGACTGCATTCTTGCACCTCCCTGACATAGCCCACATTCAGTCCTTCCTCTCTACCTCAGATGCACTAAACCTGGTTCGCTCCTTCATTACCTCCCGTTTGGACTACTGCAACTCCCAAGCTGAGGACCTGAACAACTTTAATGCACGGTTTGTGGCTGGCAATAACACAGTCAACTCGCCGGCAAACAACAACATCAGAGTGCCAGCTAGCGCAACTGAAGAGTGCACTTCCACCGTTGGGGAAGTGCAAGCAATCCCTGTGGCTGAACATGACGTGAGGAGATCGCTGTCAAGTGTGAACACAAGGTAAGCTGCAGGCCCAGATGGCATATCTGGAAGAGTACTGAAGACCTGTGCTAATCAGCTAGCTCCAGTGTTCACCACAATATTCAACCTCTCCCTGGCCAAGTCTGTGGTCCCTACCTGCCTCAAGAGATCCACTCAAGAGATCCACTGTCCCTGTGCCTCAGTATGCCTCCCCTGCTTGCTTGAATGACTACTGACGGTGAGGTGGCCCACACCGAGGTGATCATGAAGAGCTTTGAGAGGCTGATCAAGGATTACTGTACCTTCCTCCCTCGAAATTTAGACCCGCTCCAATTTGCATACAGTTCAAACAGATCCACAAATGATGTGGTCTCCCAGGTTCTGCATACGACTCGCTCTCACCTGGACAACAAGAAGGGGGGTTATGCAAGACTGTTGTTGTTATTGATTACAGTTCCGCTTTCAATACAATAATCCCCACCAGACTTGCTGATAAGCTGATTGAACTAGGTCTGAACCCTGTCTGCCTGGATCCTGGACTTTCTGAGGGCCAGGCCCCAGGTGGTCAGGGTGAGTAGACACACCTCCAGCCCGCTCATCCTGAACACAGGAGCTCCACAGGGTTGCGTCCTCAGCCCCCTACTGTACTCCCTGTACACACATGACTGCGTGGCCAGGCCCAGGTCTAACTCCATCATTACGTTTGTGGGTGGCACAGTGGTAGTGGTCTGATCTCTGACAACGAGGAGAAAGCCTACCTGGATGAGGGGGCAGACCTGACTGGAGAACTGCCTCTAAATGAATGTCAGTAAGACAAAGGAGATGATTGTGGACTTTAGGAAAGTACAATAACTGAGGATGTATACGCCACTGTGGATTAATGGGACTACTGTTGATGGGGTGAGCAGCTTCAAATACCTGGGAGTCCACATCACAGAGGATCTAACATGGTCAACACACATTGACACACTGGTGATAAAGGCAAGGCAGCGCCTATACCCCCTCCGGCAGTGCCTATGCCACCTCAGGCAGCTGAGGACATTCAGAGCCTCCTTGGGGATTGTCAGATCCTTCTACTCTGGAGCTGTGGAGAGCATCCTGACGGGCAGCACCACTACCTGGTTTGGCAATAGCACTGCCCAGGACAGGAGGGCTCTGCAGAGAGTGGTACGGCTGGCTGAACGTACTATGGGAACTACTCTCCCCCCCTGCAGGAGGTGCAGAACCAGAGTATGATCATGAAGGATTCTCATCACCCGGATAATGGACTGTATGAAGTGCTGCGATCAGGCAAACATCTCCGCTGTCATGTAGCGAAAACAGAGACACTGAGACAGTTTCTTTCCCCAGCCAGGGGCCTTATTTATAAAACTGTGTAAAACCCTCCCTAAAACATTGCGTATGCCCAAACCTCAGAATCTGTGTACGCACAAAAATATTCAGATCTATAAAACCGTGCGGCGCACACCTCTACGCATTCTTGGCGTAATAA
Source organism: Gadiculus argenteus (assembly GCA_900302595.1). Lineage (NCBI taxonomy): Eukaryota > Metazoa > Chordata > Actinopteri > Gadiformes > Gadidae > Gadiculus > Gadiculus argenteus. The sequence goes on along the minus strand of OMLJ01064937.1, from coordinate 4,598 downwards.
ATACCAACGTGCTTTGAAGTTTGCGCTCGTGCACAAGCACCATGCTCCTCCCAAGATCGTCCCATAACAAGGTCAATTCTAATTAATCAATGAATATTCCTAGTATATAACGAGCCTTTGCTGACCTATAATTACACAGGAAAATAGATAGGCCTATGCCCAAGAAAGACGCGCTTGTGTCCCATACCCCTCGCCAAATCCTCCAGCAATGCTCCAGCCATATTTTAGCTAGTTAGAATAGAGAGGCCACCAGGAGCATTATTTATAGGCCTTGTGCCAATAGGATAATTAATTACTATAGCCTATAGCTAATTTAATGTAGGCCTACATATATATGCATCAGGCTAATAAATTAAACTTAAGTGATACAGTTGGTCTGGCCAAGGATGTGATTTGAAAGGGTTGTAGAGTAAACATAATATTTCCTTAATTCATACATCATAATGGGTGCTTTTTATTAAATGAATAATACATAATAAATAAATAAATAAAATAAATCCGAAGTGATATGCGCGATGTGCATTAGGTGTCCAGAGTGTTCTTCTTCCTTTGGGATAAATGGTGGTTTGTAACCCGATGTGGTGCATTACGTGGTCGTCTCCGGAGATCAGTTTGTAAAACTTTGCGGGACCTTTACTCCAAGGTGAAAGGATGCGTAGAACTGCGCACTCTTTTCCTGCATGGACCTTTATAAATGAGGCCCCAGGACTGTAAACACTGATCTCATCAGGGCCCCCAACCAAGTCACAGATGCTGTCCAACTCATGCAGACAATAGTTATAACAGGCTACCTCCACTTAATTATTTTATTAAATTTACTGTACAGGATACCTCTTTATTATAGATTATATTTATTGTTTTTTGCACATTTGTATTTTTTTTTTACTGTTACAGATTTGACTATATAGGGCTTATTTGTTTCATTCTTATTTTATTCTATTTGTCACCTTATTTTAACATTTTAATATTTAATATTTTTTAATGTTGCACAATCTCTGCAGGCACTGCCACTTTTTAATTTCACTGCGTTTCTTGTATATGTATGTGACCAATAAAACTCTTATAAAACCAAGCCAATCATTCATCAAGGTAGTCGTGAGGGGAAAATGATTCTGGGCAAAAAAAAATTGGAAAACGGAAGAAAAGGCAAAGGTACAAGACTGTGTGCATTGTTTTTGTGAACGAGTGAGGAACTCCTCATCCCATACACCATTGCAGACCTTTTCACAATGGTTCCAACCCAATAGTTTAGTATGTTTCTTACATCTTATAACCTTTGTCATTATTATATTAGTTATATTGTTAATAGAAGTGTCATATATTCTATGTGTGTGTGTTAGTGTATGTGTGTGTATTATATTAGTGTTTCATATAGTGTATAGCGTTGTCATCGACATGGTACATTTGCTGTCTGCGGACCCGGTCACCACGTAATAACGTTACTCATTTTTAATTGTCACAATCCTGTTGGGTAATGTTAAGCTGGTGGGTAACTGGTTGTCTTGGTAACTGTGGGAGTGGCTCCCTTGATTGGCCTTGATTATGGTCACCTGAGGGATCCAAGATGGCAAGATGGTGTCTGAATAGACACGTGCTGTGTTCCAATACCCGTACTTCCTTGAGTACACTCAACCGTAGTACACTATCCGTACTCACTGAGTACGCTGAGTTTCAGATGTCAGTGTGTTCCAAAGCGAATACTCCGCGGTGCACTAACCGGAAGTGACGAACGCAACTGCCGCCGCAGCTCCTCCCCCCACAATAAACATCCCGCTCTGAACGGTGAACTTTTTGTGCACAATAGCTATAAAAACCTATAAAAGCTATAAAAAGTACAAAATGACTAAATGAATGCAGGCTATGTGGAAAATGCACTGACGTTGTTCACAGCCTGGCTCCGCCTCTTCCGCTACGTAGCTAAGATGGCGGCCGTTGAGTACGAGAAGTGTGCATCGATCCACCCTTCGCAGTTTGACCGTTTTGAGTACACCATCCCGGTCCTTTGAGTACACTTCTTTTCCCCCAATTTGAATTGGAACGCCCTACATACTCAAACTAAGTAGTACGAGTACTATTCATTCAACACTATGTATTCCTTTGCTTTTATACTACCCAAGTTACTAAAAAGCACTGCTAGTGCCACATCATATATTTGTACTTTCATTTTTATCATATATTCTACTCCACATATTTTTTTGCTGCTTCAGCAAACCAATAGGATTTTGTGGATGTGTTTGGAGTAAACACCAGTTACCTGGGATACGGGCACAACGATGAAGGAGCCACCTCCGGAGCTCTCGGTCACGATGGCCAGGAACTTGGAGTTAACGGCGCAGAAGTGGTTGTCATGGACGTTCTTGGTGATGGGAATACCATCAAAGCAGTGTTCCCGATTGGCCACCTTGCCGTAGACGTTTCGAAACTTGGAGCTTCGGTAGGTCGGGCGCCATGACATCTGAGGGAGTAACACATCAGAGGATGTTAAAAGTTGTACCAATGCAGAGACATCATGGAAAATCTCATTATTGTCCAACTATGATTGGATTATTAAGATGCATGTTTAAACCTTAGTCGGATTAAAATCGGGTTTCTCATAGAAAAATTGATGTTAGATGTTAGTCGAGTTAAGAGTGCATGTATACGTTAAATCAGAGCCCGTCTACGGAGAGCCTTGGCACTCCCATTGTATCGAACTTGGCTGCAGTTCCATTTAGAATTCCACTGGGGGTGATCGAATGAGTGCAGATTGAATGGGGGTCTATGGGGCTAGACGGCTAAATGTATCTCTTTCACCTGCTTGTCGTTGAAATATCTCAGATTGTATTGTAGATTTCGCAAGTTCAATATATATTATAGTTAAAAAGTTGAATGACTGAGTCTTTATGTCCTTTCGATTTCTTACAGTTTGGGCCGATGTTGGCCGTACACGCATTAGCATTCTGCAAATGAATGCTGATTGGTCAGGGACGTGCTTGAGACTTATCACGACCAGACCCCGCTTGATGGCATTTGAAGCTAGAGCAGAATCAGAAACATTATCTTAAGGAGGACTTTCCATCTATATAATTAGTATATTATTTTATGTGCGGAAGTGCCAAAGTGACTCATAACTTGCCGTAAAGCAGGACCTCTGGCAGTATGTTATCATCTTTTTGAACGTATTTTCAGAACAGATAAGTGAACTTAAAAAATTCAATATTCAGCTGAGTGTATTATCTTAGCCCCCCCCCCCTTTTTCTAATGCAACTTTCAAATTACTTGACAAAGAATTACAACCTGAGAAAAGTGGAAAATGGTGAATCCCTGTCGACTCCCATTGATTCTGCACTCACTGGCGAGCGCCCTCGCATGACGTAGTGGTGTTGTTGTCACCATCGGAAAACGAGAAACGGCGATTTATTTTAAAAGGTGGCGCAGAAGATGGAGGAAGCCGGAGTCGTGCCAATGTAGTTAACCCCTATAAGAAGTGTATCATCATCAACATACATTCAGTACACACTACTTCTGCTTCGATTTCACCCAAGGCTAAATTAAAAGTACATGTTTTTTTTAATGTTGGTCATCAATGAGGTTGTACAAGTAAAGCAGTAACTTCGGGCACATCTGTCAAAATATATATTTTTTCTGCCAACGTGTTTACGATCTTTACTCATTTATTGCACCGCCCTAACCCTGCGCGGCTGAACTGACGGGATATTCTCTGATATTATGAATCTTAAAGACTGCGCCGTCGGGTTCTCAGACTCTCTGGTACTTCCACAACAAGTAAAGACACGTAGTGGTGTGTGATTATCTCGGCCATGGTGGAGAAGAAATTGGGGGAAATTAACTTTGGCTCTCTGAAGTCCAGATTGAACCGCGACAGGAGAAAGGGATTGTCGCCGTATGCGGACCGGCGGTGGAGCTGCTGCTCCTCCAGTGGGAGAAAGATGTTTTCAGTAGACAGCTGTCAGTTCACTTCGGGTCCATCTAATTTCTGTGACACTCCGTTATTCCGACCTCTCGGTCGTATGCGAACTAGTCCAGCCAGAGTCCAGCCGGAGGAGTCTGCATACGGAACAACAAAGCGTTGAAATCCTTTCCCAGTACAGTGCCACCTATCGTACCGTCCTTCGCCCATTGAATCGATTTTCTCACCACCATGTAAACTTGGACAATTGCAGTTGTCCAATTAAGGAGCATAGTCGAACTATGGCTTTAATCGGATTAAGCTGTGCATGTAAACGTACTGACTGACTCAATCACAGAGATAATACATACTCAAGAATTACAGAAGAAACAAGGAATGTTGCATGCAGTACAGTGTTCTGCTTTAATCACATTGTTTTTTTTACTTAAGTGTGCGGTTTTACGTGACTCTTTTCAGTGGTGTGTTGGGTTTATTATGGAGAAAACTCAGATTAAATCTCAGGCTATGGTCTGTTATTCGACATAACAAAACGTTTTTCATGAATTAAAAAAATATATATTACATTTACATTCAATATTGCATAGAGCACTTTTATGGTTAGTCACAAAAAACTTTCCAATTTATGTTTAAAATAATAATAAAATAATAAAATAATCCAGCATACAATGTAATATGTATTGGCTGGGGT
>OMLJ01064854.1:4750-32327 GCA_900302595.1 Gadiculus argenteus | reverse complement strand
GGTTCCATTGACCGCCTTGTATGCCAGTACCATGACCTTGAATCTAATGCGAGCGACTATAGGGAGCCAGTGGAGGTCCCGAAAGAGGGGTGTCACATGGGAGAATTTAGGTAGGTTGAACACTAGGCGAGCTGCCGCGTTCTGGATCCGCTGCAATGGTTTAATTGCAGAGGCAGGGAGTCCGGCCAGAAGTGAGTTGCAGTAGTCAAGGCGGCAGATTACCAGAGCTTGGACTAGGAGCTGAGCTGCTTCCCTTGTGAGGAAGGGCCGGATCCTGCGGATGTTGTATAGGGCAAATCTGCAGGATCGGGCCACTGCAGTGATGTTTGCGGTGCAGCATAACTGATTGTCTAGTGTCACACCGAGGTTCCTGACAGTTTGAGAGGGGGATACAGTGATGTTCTCCACAGTGACCAGTAGGTCCAAGTGTGGGCAGTCTTATCACATTGATAGCAGATTCCATACTGTGCTGTGCTTTTTTGATTAAGTAAAAAAACAAAACAAAAACCAACACAATTTGTTCCAGATGTTTATTTTGGAGTTTGTATGGCAAGCAGAAATGCTTGATTTCAAAGTGACTTTTAAAACAATTTAAAAAGATAATCAAACCCAAGCATAAAGGATCCTGACTCACACTAGACATGTATTAGGATATTAAATGTTCTGAAATTCAGCTTACAATATATGGATGGCCAATTTAGCCTCCATGCCCACCTCATGACCCTGGACCTATCATTTAAGGCTTGAGTGCCTGCCAGGCTCACTACCGCGCTCTTTGTAGGACATCTGTGCCTCAGGAAACCTATATTCCACGTACAGTCACAGCCTACCACTGGAACCTGGGAGTCCCGGTGAGTCAAACAATGAGCTGGAGATAGTATGTTGTTAATAAAGAGTCTTTGTTATGCCTTAGGTTGAGAAAACAGTTTCTGGACTACAAATATGCCACACAACTTCAAAACTATTGAGGTAATAACTATTGGGCATAACCCTTGGGTTTGTGAAGAGGAGAAAGAACTCCTAAATTGAGCACAAATGCCATCCTTTTAGGATGCCCCTGTTATACAAGGCCAACATGTGGGCAAGCCCATTTGGCAACACCAGAGAGGGAATTGCACTTTGCTACTTATACAGAGCCAGCAGTCAGAACAGATATTATAAACATAGAACATGATGGCACACCTTTGCTGTAGGGGGAACTTTTAGTTACCAGGCAAACTCTGCACTCTTTGAGAGCGGAATGCATGGCCAAGAAACAGATGGTCCAAAAGTGAACCAAAGGCCTGGCATACCGGAAGAGTTCACCCACACAGCAGAGAGAAGAAAGTGGGCATGGTGATGCTACAGTATGAGTATAATGCTTGCCTGAGTATTGATTGTAAAAAGAAAACATTTGGAATAAATTATTGTTACAAATACTTTCTTAAATTTTCTCACTGAAAAAATGTGTTTGCACAATCTTATGTGAAATAAGATTACACTCAAATCGTACAAATATTTAGGGATGTCCCAAACCGATCCACGACATTTGGGCCGATAAAAGCGAATCAATTTTGTTTCCGCCTTTGGCTGCAAGCCTTCTGCTGCAATAACCAGTAACCATGGCTCCCTAGTGGCTATCGTCTTTCCCACGTGAAACTACAAAGACTGTACCTTGCTGTCCTCAGGGTTCCAACTACACTACAGGATATCAGATCGATTAAACATGCTTAATATTTCAAATCCACGCGGCCTTGCTCAGGTTTGGGTTAGTAAAACTAAACCTTAACATAACCCACAACACAGGATACATAAATAAATTGTGAGAACCATAAAATTATCTCGGCTTTGCTGACCAGAGTTGGAGGGTGTAATCGGGCAAATTATCTTGTAGGGTGAACCCAGCATAAATACCTTCCTGGAATACTTCCTTGATTTTAAGTTGCTGTCCTAAGATTATCAGCAATTTGTATTTGTAAGCTTCCTTTTATTTGTAGCATTGCAAGCAAGAGTGAATGGGCTAGAAATAGCATGTGGGTTCACTATTTAGTATTATTTTTGTAGCTTTAAATATAGCCCTTTATATACGTTATACGAGCGTGAGACGCTCAACACTGCCCCCCACCTGTTAGCGATCGCCAACAGGGGGCAACACGGGCAACACTCGTTGCCCCCCGTTATCTGCCCTACAAAGGCTAAGTGCAGTAACTACGCCAACATTGAAACTGAGAAAAAGGCCTTCAAAGTTTTCATACTGGCCACATGACAGTGATTTGACATAGTGATTTCTCTAAAACGGGACACAGTTGGGCCAAGAGTTTTTGTCACAAGACAAAGGAGGTGTTGTAAAGCCCATTTTCAGTCTTAACTCAATTTTGATAAAATACGTAGTTACTGCACTTAGCAGTAACTTTGTAGGGCTTTTGGGCCTTTGTAGGGCTACTTCATATACTTCTGTGTGGGCAAAGCCCAACCTAAGGTCTGAACCTAGAATCGCCCCTGAGCAGAGCCCCCACTTTCCGCGTCTATCAACCAAGTGTAGCCTATCACCGTGATCTGGGGCGGAGCCCCCCCTAAAAGCGGTCCGCTCGGAAACAAAACACTGCCACGACTTGACGGCCTACGTAAATCATTATCTTTTGAAAAACAAAGGCTAAAATCTTGAAAATCGAGGATGCACAACTTTGAGATATGCAATCTACTAATCTATATTTTGCAATGATAAGAGCAAATGGCCTGCAAGGCTGAGAAACAACTGTATCTCAATTGGGATTTGGGATTTCTCGAGTTGCTTGAAACATGTTTTTTTTTGTTTTTTGTTTTTTTGAGTAATCAAAGGGTGCATGATTGATAGGAAAATCACCCATCATAGGCAGATACATGTGCAAACCAAATAATTGTTACAAGTCTAAGGTATTAAAAATACAACTGATAATTAACTGCTCATTTTTACAAGTAGGAATAGTTTCAGTAGGTTTTTGAGTAGTTCTGACAATAAAACATGTTCAAGATTTCTGAACAAAGTTAATCAGTAACAATTACCCAACAGCTTCCACAGTCTAGTATTAAGGCACACAAGCATGCCTGTCGTAATGATTTGGTCAATTTCTTTAAAGATGCAATGTGTATTAAAGCCCTTACCTGCGAGCAACGTAGTAGAAAACAGGGTTTCCCATTTTGGAGGTTCCTGCCTGATAAAATATGTTGAGGGTTTTCAGTGCTTTAAACTCCTCTTTTTCATGGACTTGATGCCTAGAAAGATTGTAAAAAAAAAACACATTAAAATCTGTTCAATCAAAACAAATCAAAACAAAGTAGACCTAAGAAAAAGTGAGAACATTTAATTAACACCAACTTGGTGGCATCAATCGCACCTGGTCATGAATTCTTCAAATTTTGAGCTGGTAAGGTTGAGACTGGACCAGTGTGTGTCAGCCACAGGCTTGTGCTCCGGGGGTCCAAGGTAGGCCAGGAGGGTGGCCATCTTGTCAAACGGTCGTCTCCCCACTGCCTTGTGGTCCCTATGCAATCAAGAGCAGATGAATTTGATTAGAAGCATGTTTTAAAAGTGGCATAGGAACCTGGAGAGGCTGTATATCTTGGAATGGAGAATAACATAATAGGCCATGATATAAACAGTGTTGTGGAAAGTTTGGAAGTGGAAGGAGTGAGGAGCTGTTTAGTCCAGCGGAGCAGCAGTTAACCAACAAAATGTACTTGGCTAAATTATCCAAAAGTCCCATGCTATGATGGACCAATGTGAAAAACCTTTAATGCAACTTCTATTTTGGTGTTCTTGTCAGGTTAGAAAGAAAGCAGGATTAACACAAGAGTTTGTTTCAGCCTTTCCGTGATTCTGAATTAAAGAGAATAACATCACCAAAATGTTGAGCTAGTAGGTACTTCCACAACTACCGAAATTAACTCGGATTATACAAAATCAGATGATGAGGTAGAGATTGGGGGAGCATTTACAGAAAACACCATTAGGGTTTTAGGCTATGCATTAATATAGGCACTCTTAATGCAAGTTTTGAATGGGGCATATACAATGCATCTTTGTTAACATGTAAAAAGGCTGCGATGAGATTTTCATTATTGCCGTCTTTTATTTTATGATGTTGGAGGGACAGACATCAAACACCCTATAGAAGACTTCTCATTCACCCAAATAGCTGTACAAAACAAGACAAAAAAGTATTGTGGGTTTCTTACCCATCTATATAATCAAAGACGTTGATAATTATTTATTTGTCCAATCCCCATTGCAAAACAGTGGAGTAAATGTTGTTGGAATTAATGTTTGTGACCTGTGGTAAGTTAGTCTGCTATATGCAATAGCTAATGAAAAGGAAAAGGCAGAAAAAAATGAGCAAATCTGGATAAGCAGTCAGTGCTACGTAGCGTTGACAAATTATTATTCATGGTCCTACCCACTTGGTTGGTTTGTAACCACTCACAGAAATTCTGACAGAATCGAGATTGATCTAGTTAATACGTGTATTACGCGTCGGGTTCTCTGACATCTCTGGTACTTCCACAACGACACTCGTAGTGGGGGTTATCTCGGCCATCGCTGAGAAGGAATTGGGGCAAAGGAACTTTTGTTTGTCTCCCGCCGGAGGCACCACCGCCGCGGGGCTCCACCGCCGATATATATAACCCGGCCAGTGGGGCCCCGGCGGGAGACAATCCCGGGCAACATACTGTTTTTTTCGATGTCGCGGTTCAGTCTGTACTTCAGATTGATGTGGAAGTATTAGAGACGTCGTAGAACCCGACGCAGTCATTTGAGATTCATTATATCTTCCGGAGGCGCACACAGCTTTTGGCCATGATAATATACAGTATATAGATATCAATATATAATATGATATTATTTACATATAGCACTCCAGGACTCCCGCCGGAGCACAAAACACGTCCCAAAGCTGTGTGCACCTCGCCATTGCGATACATTCACTGCAAACACTAGCGCACGTTACCGTGGTCAGAGCCACGCCACCACCCTCCACCTGGACCCGCCTAAAAAAACGGTGCGTTTGCGGAAAGCTCATTGTGGGGCTGGCTCATAGTGGCTGTACCAAGACTGAATTTCTTGAACGTCTTCAAATACTAACGCCTATATATAAGCATCCATAAAATAGCATGCCATGGGACCTTTAAGTAATGAGGCAATTATACAATGTTTTCTGGGCGCTGGAGAGGATTGTCTGCATGAACCAATGTATGCTTTGTTCGATGGGAAATAATGATTTCTTGGCTTTCATTTGGTTCCCAACATATACATAGTATAGTACCACCATTATGCTTGCTAAGTTTGTTCATTTTTCAATTAACATCTCGTGTGTGTCTCCATATCTGCATCATCGCTGACCTGTTGCTGGAGAGATACTGTCCAATCCTCTCCTGGTTGTTCCACAGTAGCCTATGAAGGGCTAGTACATTGCCATCACTGATGAAGGAGAGACTATGGTTTACAGAGTCACTGGGAGGCGAGTCAGAGGCAATGTCCAGGAAAAATCTGCAAAACAACATAAGAAATTACAAAAACTGATAATACATCAAATCCGAGGGCTTTCATCCATGAGCCATAGGCTCAATCACATGACATCGACAAATTTTTTTATCCTACAGGAGAAACCCAATCTGAATAAGCCTGCAGGCTTATTCAGATCCGGTCAGGTCAAGCCACCGTGACACCGTTCAATACATTTTTGAATTGATCTTCGTCGTGTGATATAATTTATTTATTTTTTACATTCAAAGCCCACAACAGCATGGGTATCGGTTAGTTTTCAAAAAAAAAACAAGTTATGTGCTTATACATTAACCCAAGGTAAGTTAAGAAGAAGTCATTCTTTCAAGTGAGCTTACCGCCTGGCTGCATCAAAGTTACTTTTTACAAAGTCGTTGAATGGTCTCATGTGCTCCTCCTTAGTGAACAAGACGTGGTTGGCAATACTCTGTAGGATCTGAAGACAAAACAGTCAAAACATCAGGTCATTGGTGTCAGTCAATGAAACAACAAAAAAAACATAAATATCAGTCTTCCACCAATATAATAGCCCTAATGTGACATACCTTGGACATGAGTTTAAGACCCCTTTCTATCCTAGGCAGGGGCTTTTTATCCAAAATTCCTGCCTCATAAGGGGACACGATAGCTGGGTTCACAAACCGCAGAAACATAGCGCTGCCTACTGCACCAATGCTGTTTTGGGGGAATCTTTGGCTCACCACCTTTAGGAGAATAGAAGGACATACAGAGTTTGGGGTGAGGACAGTAGGGTAAAAACACTAAGAATGCAATTGACCAAAGGGAAAATGTGAAATGTATCAGCCAAAAGATGAAATAAGAAACAAAGTAAAAGAATTAAGTAAATCAGGATCAAATGTAGTGAAAAGATTAGGGTTAGGGCAAAGGGCATTAAAATGATCGCGTAAAACATTTAAAATAATACATTTAAAATAAAAAGCATGACCAAATAGGTGGATAGGATTAAAAAAACAAGGTATTCTATAAACAGAGCCAATGAATGAGCCTAAGGAAATTTATGAACTTAAAAAGTAATATAGGGAGTATGATTGAGTCAATGACTTGTAAAAAAGGAGGCAGAAAAAGTACAACCATGCATAATGAAGCCAAGCGGTACAAAGTATGATCACCAAAGTGCATCAGAATTTTCATTTCATCAAGGCTTGCTTCCAAGATGAGCACTTTTTCAGACACGAAGACAATTACTAAAATGTAATAAAAGTTGCCAAGCAAATAATGAGAACCAAGATAAGATGTACACTACCTTGGATTTTGAATTGCTCTTAATCACTTTTATATCAACAGTGCCAAATGTACTTTTGTGACTGCGGTTGCAATTTAGATGGTTAATACCTGTTAATATTCATGCGTTTAGGACAAGCAAATATAGCAAGCAAAATAGATTCATATTTACAATAATTTACAGGATCAACCAAAAGCCGATCCTTCCATTAGATTGCAGATGAGCGGTGCAGGCTAAACTATCTGCCATTTTGAGTCAAAGCTTTTGTACTTTAGAAAGTTGCTTCTGAATGAACAGGGTGAGCTGCTGTCCAAGCCTGAGGCTGTCAAAACATATTATGTTTACAATCAGTCAAGAAGGAGATACTTCTTATTCTAAACCTGTTCCTGCACTGTTAGGAAATGGTGCCCCTGCAGGCCATCCTTGAACCCCATATGTTTCATCTGGAGGAGTGGGCAGCTGTCATCAGGTCACAAACTCAAGTATCCTTGCCCTGTAGCTTTTATTTATGTTAATTCAGATGTAAAGCGATATCAACCAAAAAGCCACAATGTGCATGTCATCTTCTAAAAATAATGAAAGCGGTGTTGCCATCTGGCTCCTCAGCTGTGACAAGAAAGCTGCAATTTTACTTCAGAGGGCCCAAAAGCTCTCCAACAACCTGCCATTGCTGTGCCATTAACCTCTGAGGATTACTTGAGCATGCAATGTGGATGGGAAGATTCCCTAAGAAAATTAAGACATCTCATCATTGTGTTAGTCCCCACAGCATACTTGTTGGACAGGGTGGAGAAAAGGACTTATGAATTATGGAATAATAAAGGGATGAGCTACAGATTGTCATATTGTATTCTTTCCACAGCTCCTTTCTCTCTCCCTACCATGGCCAGGAGAGATGTGGTTATTGAAATCACTTGTTTCGGCTTTATTCCCCTCTTTTTTTTAACCTCCTTTATGGCCAGGTAGATCAAGGTGAAGAGATGTAACACCTAACAGTTCTACGCAGAATATTACAATTAATGATATTTTCACAAATCTACTCATTAGTTTTCCCTCAAGTCGATATCATGAAGGTATGAGGTTGCATTGTGCAGATTAGTTTTGGGTACCAACTTTCTCCTGAAGAGTGATTGCCAACTTGTAGTTCAACAGAGAAACAAAATCAAAAATGAACGACTGCAAAAATATGGATTTCATCAAGAATGCACCCCCATTTATAATAATCCTCATCTGCAAACTGCCATTTGATACAGATTTACACTCTGATTGGAAGTAAGTAGTAGTACAGAGCATTTTGCCAGCACAATCATTATTGGAAAATTATTTACTTACTGTATGTGCTGTGTGTTTGGTAAAGAAGGACCTTAAGATAGCAACATTATGCTTTTACATTTACAGACAGATTTGTAGAAAGTGACTTGCAACCATTCATACGCACAGACGCCAGTGTTAACCAAGCAAGGCAACAGCCAACCCAGTTAGGGTTATGTGACTTGCTCAGAGACACCTCAACACTTGAGGAGTCAACCTTCATCTGGCAGAAACCCTCCTGAGTTTATGCCAGACGTAGTTTATTATTTAAGTGCCGAATCAAAGAAAATAGATGAACATGCACTTAAGCAGTCAGGGTAACAACCTTGTACGCAGTAGCAAACAACCTCTCTAAATTTCTCAGAACTAGCTTCCCAAAATATTATCCAACCCGAAAAGCTAATTCTAAATCACTTTGAAAGTGATCAAAGCACGGAAATTAATACATATTAAACATATATTATTTGTATATCATATATCACTTACATATATCATTATTACTTTGAGTGTTAGTAATTTCTTTCCTAGTTCAAAATATTTGTTCAAATATTTGTTACAACTAGACCCTTATCTATAATATGCACACCAATAAATGTAATGCATCATGTCTTATTTAATGATTTATCATATCTGAGGCATCTTTCACTGAAGTCTCCAATGAATGTTTAAGTTATTACATTGATAAATCTAGAAACAAATGAAGACATTAATAATTTATTGGAATGACATGGGCAAGGAAATAGGGTAACTACAGTGTAATCAGAGACTAGTCAAGTAGTCTCTAGTTAATTATTAATTGATGAGAATAAATTGCAACAATATGATGGTTTTAAGAAAGGATAGTATGCAATAAGTATAAGGATAAGTACGAAAGAGTAAAGCATTTCCAAAGAAACACCAAATCATGTTAAAATAATGTATATATGAATAAAATAGATAAAAGGAACTAAGAGCAAACTTTGTTTTGCTTTGGGGGAAATGTAGCTATGGGGGGAAAAAAAACATATTCTCTGAACTTACTGCTTTTTTGCTTTCCTTTTTTTCTTTAACTGTTGCTTTATTCAGCAGAGAGTGACAAGTAGCCTACAGAACAGAGATGAGCACAATCACGTTTACAGCACCAGTTTGAACAAATGTACAAACCTATAATAACTGGAGGCATACATATATTCATGTTAAAATTGGAAGGAACTGAAAACTGCTTAAGACACGTGTCCATGCACAGTGTTGCGTTACTGGGCTTTAAAAACACTGCACGAGTGTCTATCTGGAACACAACATGATCAACTGAATAATGGTAAAATAAATAAACAATTTGAAATCAGACATACCTACATCCTACTATTAGAGTCTACTTTCTTGTTGTGTGGACCATATTGAAACAAATTGGCCCGGTCCCTTCCTACCTTCCTGATGTAGCACAAGGACTTTCAAGCTCTAATGATGTCCAGGGATAAGCCTTCTGGAGATATATGCTCCTGGGAGAGTAACCCAATCCAAATAGTTAACGGATCCAGACAAACGGCTAGGTGGGACAGCTAATAAAAGGGATTGGTGGAAAAGGGGAACCTATCGACTCATCTCCCACTGGAGATCTGCAGCACCCATATGACAATTACTAGCACATCTGAAAGGGGGCGACTGCTTCAGATCAGGAAGGCTGTTCATCCAAGAGTGTTGGCTTACTACTCAGTGCTACAGGGGCCATCAACCCTGTCAAAAACCTGTTCTTAAATTTGCTTGGAAACGCTGCCATAATAATAGGTGTGAGGTGCTCCCGACAGACAGTAGTGGACACCTGTTGTAAGGAAGGCCGTCAGGCTGAAAAAGTAAGCTTCCTGGACTTGGCTTATCCGGGGAACTCCTGACTCAACTACAGTAGCAAGGTGCACAAGGTCTGCACTGAAATACTGAAAGCTCTGGAGATTTTTGGGCTATACTGTTGGATACACCTTGCATGTACGTCTGTGACAGTACCTTGAATTAGTATACGGGCAGTAGTGGTTCTCATTTTAAATTCTCATTAATTCAGACTACATTTTTGCTGTTTTCATGGGCTGACCCAGGCGCCCTCTTACACTTAGCATTACACTAGTTCTTAAGACACCTTATCAGTTTACAGACTGGAAATAGTTTCTCTTTATGTCTCAAGTACATTCAATTACAATCCTATGTGATTCAATTTTAGCAGTGCATGTGCACTGCATAGATGGGGGGGAAGCAATGACCTGGAATGTATTGCAAACACAAAGATGAGGACAAAAGCATTTGAGGAGCAGGCAGAAGCCACTGTGGGAGCAGAGTCGATGACCTACCTGGTACAGACAGTGACATACACTGCGGAGTTGTGGTGGAAACTCATTGGAGGAGCCAATAATGGCCTGAAAGAAACGCTCTGTGATCTGTAACAGGTTCCCCTGGTTCTCCTCAAGGTTCTCCCCTGGGTCCAGCCTGAGAAATTACATAGTCAGAATTGTGGAATTCACTGTGGAATTCGCTGGATGTTTTTCATTATGAATTCAAGATCCCAGGAGATATCCTGGGATTTTCTAGGAAACCACCCGACCAGCACCAACAATCATTACAGAGTCAAAGCCACAAGAATCATACTGACTTCCAGCATTGCTTTTATTGAGTTGCGTTAATTCCAAAAGATTTTCTCGTTAGATATTTGCATTAACCAGCAAGTGAACCAACGCAATATCACGCCATATCATGCTCATGCACACAAACGTTATTCATCTATGAATCATGAGAACGACTTTCCGACTTTTTTCGTGCTACACAGAACGAAATGTAAACCAATGCATTTTGAATAGGGTTACGCCGACTTTTTTCGTGATACGCGCAACGAAATGTAAACCAATGGATTTTGAATACGGTTAGGGTTATGGTTAGGGTTAGAGTTACGTCGGAGAAACACTCCCATTCAAAATGCATTGGTTTACATTTCGTTCTGTGCAGCACGAAAAAGGCTGAGAAATGCTCTCATTCATTTACATTTCGTTTTGTGTAGCACAAAAAAAGTCAGACAATAGTGCTCTGGGACACAATTCAATAGATTAATAACGTTTGTCCGCATGAGCACGGTATCGCGTGAGACGAGGCTGAGTGAACATAAATAACCCCCCAATGTTCAGATGCATTTGAATCAGGTGGAGCATCATCATTTAAATAAGCTAAAAGGAATATTGCCATATTTGTTGTGTTGGTGTTGTTGGACTTGATTTGTACCAATTAGGCCTGATGGGTGATTTTGCACCCTACTCTTGCACCACCAAATCACAATAAGCAAACAGGGCTTTTAAAACAAGACATTAACAAATGATATGGAAGGTTTACATTTTGGGTCCAAAGCACTGTTTCGGTGGAAAATAATGACCATAAAAGAAAATAACAAGCAAGTGGTTTACCTTGTGGGATCAACCTCAAAACTGATGTGTTCTGGGGTTGTGAGCACCCCCTTTAACAAAGGTTCAAGTAGCTTCTGTAGATACGCTGCCCCGTACACCTAAAATAAAGGAACAAAGTACATCAAGACAGCCAGTGAATTAATATATATATATATATATATATATATAACACAGGTAGTCATTAGTACGACTGGATATTTTTACGAGTCTGACGTATTTTGTCATGTCTGCACGACGAGACAAAAGACGAGTAAAAATATACAGCGGTACTGAACGACTATCTGTGTAATAAATTATTTATTATACAACAATTTAACAAAAATCAAGGCAGGAATGAGCTTTCCACCATTTACTCTGCCAAGTTTAACTGTAGTTTCTGGCATTTAACGTGCACGGACGACAGCTGTGCAATCAGTTGCTGAACCGTGTAATATCGTTTATTATATATTTATATAATATAGTATATTTGCACTCTCAAAAGCTATATTTGCACTCAATTTCTTGTGCGTCATGTAATAAATCACAAAACATTAGAGAAGCAACATGTTCAACTTAATTCAAATATATGAATCTAAATACATAGTCCTCCTGACATTATCTGTGTTGAGGCACAGACAAAGAGCAAACTGTATATATTCACCTTAAAGCAGAAGGTCATGATTTTGCTGGCCAGGCTGTTTCCCCTAAAAAGGGTCTGCATTGAGTCGGCCAACTCCACTTCTTTGGAAAACATGTTCCACAGTAGTTGATACAGCAGGTGACGAGAATCAAACAGTGTTACCAGTACTCGGGCTAGTTCATCCTGGGAACACAATACATGGACAAATGCAAGGTATACAGATTAGAAAAATATATTTGGATAGCATTCTAGGTCAGGCTAATATCAGGTTTCCACTGACCTTGTCATGCCAGTGACACAATTGGAATGCCTTTCTTAAATTTCTAAAGCAAATTAAGATATATAAGCAGACGATTCAGACAACAGCTAAAACATATCGGAAGTGTTCCAATATTTTTGCAATGGCTTTGGTTGGCCATTTTGGATTTGAATGAAATAAGTAGCATATATCACAAAAGTCTAGTGTCTAGTGTTGAAATGCAGTAATCATGCATAATGATGTGGAATCCTGCAAGCTGGAAAATTAGTACTAAGGAGTAGCATATTTAAAAAATAATATTGCATTTAAATGCGTTAAAAAGTGGATTACATTAGATTTATAGTAGCCTCATTTATATTTTGCATCTTCTGCATGACAATATAATTGAGTAGTTTCCATATGGATACAGTTTATAGATTAATTATAAAGAATGCAACAGTTCACACCCATTGAGATCCAGGTACCACATTGGCTAGTGCCATGGCAATTGGCAGTTCCCCTTGGTCGCCCATCATGGTGACTAGCTCAACAAGCCTCTCGAAGCGGTCCGCCAGAACAGTTTCGGCCAAGGTGTCAAACTCGGTCCCTTGCTGTAGGATTTTGGTCAATACTTCCATGAAAGTGGCTCGTGTTTGGAGATCCTTGTGGTAGCCTAGACCTGGTGAGTAATAAAAATGACTTTAAGGAAATAAAAGTAGTTTTGGACGGCTAAAAGCAGCAGCAGGCATCTTTTACCAGTCAGTCCCACATCCCATACACTTACAACAAAAAAGTGTTTGCGCAAGTCAAGCTGTGTGGATTTAGACACTATCAGAATCTCTCATATTGGACACATGTGCAATCAGACTCCAAATTCAAAACATGTGTTTGAATCACATCATTTCTCACAACTATATGTGACAGGTCATGGAAACTAGAGACACAAGTAGTCCCTGGGGCATTTTGAGTTATTCAGATTCTGAAAGTGTAGTTTCTAAGCTTTCTAACGATGTGTAACACATGGAAATCTGATAATATTTGAAGAAGTTGTAACCATTTGAATGTAAACACATCACAAATGCTGAAAGGGAAAATACTTTTGAAAAAAGCCCTTCAAAAGATTCACCTCTCTCCAGGCTGGGGAAATGTTACCTCCCCTTTCTCTGCTTTACCCGCCCAGAGAAATTGGCCAGTGAGTGAGTGAGTGAGTGAGTGAGTGAGTGAGTGAGTGATTGAGTGTGTGTTACACACTGTAACGCAAGTGTACTTTTTGGTACTTTTTTGCACTCCTTTATTATTTGGAAAACCGTTCTGCTGTTGGTGAAAAGACTAATGCATCGGGTTCTCTGACGTCTCTGGTATTATTATTATTATTATTATTAGGGTGCCAAGCACAAAGTGCGAGGCAACCTATTGTAATTGTTAGTGTTATTATTATTATTATTATTTATTATTATTATTATTTTCTTCCGCCACGTTTGACTTATACAGCTAAAACCGCTCGCACGCTTTTGCTGAAACTTACTACACTCGTAGAGGCTGACTCAAAACTAACAGTGAGCTAATATAAAACTGATTGGCCCATAGGTGGCGCTATAGCTACAGGCCAAAAATGCTAACTTTGAACAAGCATATCTCATGATCTATTTAACTTAAACTCTTGAAACATTTTACTTACTTGCTAAGCTCAATGCTGAACAAATTTGCCTCAAGAAGCTATAATTTTGCTTTTATAACTTGTCGGCCATCTTGAATTCTGCTAAAAACACAAAATTCCCTAAGGATCCTAGGTTTTTTGACTTGGACTAAAATACTTTAACAGCTAGCATATATGGCCCACTGTGGTAAATCTGACATAAAAGAAAGTCTGCACATTAAAGATTGAAGCACTTAGGAGCTATTGATTTCTGAAAAGGGCGTGGTTTGCACATCTCCTACATTTTTTTTTTTTATTTATTTTGTGTGTTCAAATGTTGTTCTATTTTCTATTTTCTATTTCTATTTTGTTCTATTTTGAGTAAAATGCACGGAGACCGCACAATTTCGTTGTACACTGTGCAATGACAAATAAAGGTGATTCTGATTCTGATTTGAAAGCTGTAAAAATCTAAATGCTTATATCAATGCTTATATCAAGACAGACTCTAATGGTCTTGAGTCCAATGCAAAAGTTGTTCAGAATCAAATTCTAAATAAGAAAATATGTGCATAAATTAAATTAGGGCGTGGCATCGAGGTGGGCGTGGCCTGTGACTAAAATTACTACAGGTCATACACGGTATGCTTGATTTGAGCTGGACCAGCTTAATGGCTGTTGGGGACCAATGTTGCAACTGCTCAAATAAGCTGAAGTGAATTATATAAAACAACATGGCCGCCAGAGGCTCAAAATCGTCCAAAATTAACTTGACGCCAAAAGGCAAGGTTAACTTCACCCAAAAATTCTCAAATGTGGTGTAATCAAAGGCACATGGGTCAAGATGAACCTCTCCAAATTTGATACATATCGGGCAATAGGAAGCGGTATAACAATTAACTGAAAATGCAACTTCTCCAGATTGTACCCAGATCGGTCAATAGGGGGCCCGACATCAATGAATAGAAAATGCTAATTTGATCAAGCATATCTCATGATCTATTTAACTTAAACTATTGAAACTTTTTACTTACTTGCTAAGCTCAATGCTAAACAAATTTGCCTCAAGAAGCTATAACTTTGCTTTTATCACTTGTCGGCCATCTTGAATTTAGCTAAAACACTAAATTCCCTAAGGATCCTATGTGTTTTGACTTAGACTAAAATACTTTAACAGCTATCATCTATGGACCACTGTGGTCAATCTGACATAAAAGAAAGTACGTACATTAAAGATTGAAGCACTTAGGAGCTATTAATTTCAGATTTTTGATCAAGATGGACTCCTATTCTCAGTCTCACTCATCTATATCTCTATCCATCTATTTCTCTCTGTCGTCTGTCTCTTGCTGTAGTTTGCTAATCTGTCTGCAACGAGCTGCACAGACTTGGCACCCTGAAACACTGCTTGCAGTTTTAATTATTATTATTATTGCTGCAGCATGAGGCTGCTGAGGGACCGCCGCCGCAGGCCGACATGGAGTGACATCCGAGCGACATGGAGCTCGGACGGAGAACACGAGGTGGTGCCTCGACCACCACCGCCGCCGGCACATCGACCACCACCGCCACTGGCTGCGTTCGCTTCTAACGTGCAGCTGATCGAGAACTGTATCGCCGCACACGCTCCTACAAAGTCCGATAATTCCTGAAACTATACCCGATCTCAAACACAAAATGTATCTTTTAAAGAAACCAATACTGTTATCTGAAACATGGAGTGGCTTCTCCGTGATCTCAACTAACAGATTCTGCAAAAAAACGAAAATCACTAATTTTGGAAAAAAAAGTAGATTCTTTGTTCATCATTGTTCGAACGTTGTCCCTGCGACTTGTGTCCCTGGATTCTGTGACCCATCACATATTTTGCAAGTGGCCGTCTTTTGCAACATAATGACTATGCATGTTGCATTACAAAAAGACTACAACTGTAATTCAAAGTGGAAACATTTTTATATAATTTTGATAACATTGATTAGCTACGCACTTCTTCCCCTCACAATAATCACTCATAATGAATTACATTTTTTGAAAAGAAAGGCACAGCGTCTATTAGTTTGTGAATCACAACAGGAGAAGTTACTTCATGCAGACCAGAGGGTCCACTAACCTATCGAATGCATTAGTCCGCTATCCACATTGGCATTGAGGAGGTTGGACATAGCCAGCACAGTGCAGTGGCGAAGTGACGCCAGGCGACGGGACATTCCCCTCTTCCTCCCACCTACTGACTGTCCTTCATCTTCCACCTCGCTGCAGTCATTCAGCAGGTTCATGAAGAGAGTGAAGTACCTGGCCAACATCAAGTACAGGCACAAGAAGAAAAGTAGACCATTTACGTTATTTGTTCGCTTCAACTTCAAATAATAACAAATTATCAATGGTTTAAAAAGAAACAATAACAGTTTCATCCAATGTTACTGCAGAAATAGTTTGTTTCCTGGTTCCAGGCCCTGCCCACTTTCAGAGAATCTTCAGCAGGGTTGTGTTGGGCTTGTTGCTTGAACAGTAAGATTCTATAAAGGGTTGAGTTGGGTCTGTTGCTTGAACAGTATGATTATATACAGTACGATTTTGTATTGTCCTTAAGGTATTATATTTATTAATTTATATCCCTAAACAAATCAGGGAAGGGATTTCTGATTGATCAGAAATTGGTGAGAAATGAGTGAGGAACAATCACAATCAAAAAAAAAAAACTATGCTCAAATAGCGGTTACATCTGAAATGTAAATCAATTGTGCCAGAAGAAAATAAACTTCTTACTTGAGAAAGAGCTGTGATTTGGCCTCCATTAGCTCTACTCCATCTCCCTCTTCTGGCTGCAGAGGTAGGCCTGCAAGTAGAGACACCACTGCCTCCATGCTAGCCTGGTCCAAGTCCCTGCACCACAACAGACAAGCACCGTAAGGCATGAAATCAAACCTTACGGTGTCAGCAGTAATATATGCATGCAAAATACAGAGATAATGACATTCAAACAAAACAGACAAAATGTAAAACCCAAAGACTTGCACCTTGTTAAGCACTTAATATCATCATCAGCTGCTTGATTAGATGTTCCCATCACCCAGTCGGTCAGGTACTCAACCATCTTGTTCCTAAAGACAACAATTAGACAAGACAGGATCTTAATCAGTGTTCTTTTTTTTAAAATAGAGAATAACACTATTTTAACATGATAACTTGATACAATCAATTACAGCGGTGAGTGATGTAGGCCAGAAAATAATGGTAACATTGCCACTTAATAAGTTAAATCAATTTGATTCATAGATTGACATTTGACCACCTATATATTCCCATTCAAAATAACAAGAACATGTCAGGAACCTTAATTTTAGTGTTTGGTGAACAAAGAAATGATGTAGCTAGACACAGTTTAGTTTTTTTTGCAATGAAAGACAAATCAGTTCCTCAAAGTGTGACATAGTGGGTTTGTGCATTGATAAACTGCTACATTTAACAGAATAGGTACTATTGGTGCACCAACCCTGCACAACAAACATGTTGCAACATGTAACCCCCCCAAAAAGTTATTTGTACAGACCTGAACTTCATCTCTTGGCAGAAGGAGAGGTCATCCCGTCTCTCCATCATCACCTCCACCAGCTGGCAGAGCTTGGTCTTGATCTGGATAGCATGGACCACATTACCAAGGATACGCACATACCTAGAGGAGATAGAAAAGGAGATAGAAAATATACTCTTTTTTTTATCACAATCTGCAGATGAAAGTAGCCTTTGACAATAATTAAACAAAATCAACAATTGTGTTAATTCAGTCAGAAGAGCAGAAGTAGAACCACCACAGTGAACTGAAGGCACGGCCGTGACCAGAGCAGCTGGAGAGGGGAGCTCATAGTGCACATGAGGTTGTGAGACAATCCAATATTTACCACAACCAAATATTTAGACAAAGTAGTCAGTCTATGTTTGGTCCTGAGAATGCATTAGCATTATATCACAGGGTATCACAGGAAGAATATTGAATATTGAATATTAAAGCATTGGCCAGCGTCTAAAGAGTGCCAAGAACTAAATGCGGCTTTGTGTTTGAGAACTGCTACAGATACTCAAGTCCTGGAATTACCCTGGCTGTTGGTTAGCAATGTAAAATATACATGTGTGTTTATACGTCTTCATTTACCACTCACCTAACTAGGTTGAGCATCATGGTCTCGATGCTGGCCTGACCCAGGTGTTCAGAGCTGCCCTCTGTGTGGTTGTCAAGCAAATTTTTCATTATGGCGATGGTCTGTTCCACAAATTGGGTGTTGGTATCATTTATCGGTACCTGGGAAATTAAAGAACGACAGACTTAGAGTAGAACTATCACCATTATCAAAAGGAAACTGGGAGGCAAAATCCATATTAAGCAACAGCAACAGATACAATACTGCTGCAACCAGTCTACAAAAAGCTAAAGAAAAATACAAATTTCAATTTGCATTTTCCGAATAGAAGGGGAAACTAAGGAACAAGAGTTTAGTAAAAGAATTTTCCTCAGATTTCCCTCATATTTTAGTCACTGATAATGTGGTAACCATGTACGAAGGAATCCTGAAACAGAGCTTTACAATGATCTAGCATTATACAAAGTGAACCGCTAGTTATTAATGGGGCAAGTTAAGGTGACAGTGCTGAATAATATAACATTTGAGGAGAAACTTGGTCTTGATCCATCAATCCACAACTATTCAAGCATCTTGTGGGCCTTCAGTATTTGCCAACTGTAATTGCTAATGGTTTGGACCAGGAAATTGTGTTAGAGATGCTATCATGACCTGAAACCTGTTTTGTGTTCTAAGGTTGTAAGTCTTAGTAAAAAGTCCATGTATTCATTAAATTGTAACTAAATGTCTGTACTTGGAAGTTGGAAATTCACTTATTGTTCTCCGCCTCAGTAAACTAAGGGATAGAGACTAACATCAATAGATTAGTCTAAAAAGGGCCATGGGATAATAATACTATGACTAGACTTCAATTTTCATGGTATGGGCAAAGCTTGGAAGGCGGGGAAGAAGACATTTTAAAGAAAATGAAGGTAATTTGCGTCACTCACCGGCCCCTGTGTGTCAAAGAACTTGCCAATACTATTCCTTAGCTTGTTGAACAGCATGGGGTAGAGCGCTGGGCTCAGCTCCAGCCCCAACAGGTCCTTGACATTGGTGCGCACATGGAGACCCACGCGATCATGGCCACACACCAGCAGGGCGAGGAGCCGGTCCAGAAAACGGCTCAGTGGCGTCTCATTGGATGCAGAAGATGCACAGGTGACGGAGGCCGGCACAGGAGTAGAGACATCACAGGTTCCCATGGAGATCATAGAGTGCTTGCGCTCGCACATTGGGCCCATGGGCGGGCTGTATGTGATCGGACCGGGAGTGCTGCGCTGCTGGAGACACACTCCTCCCAGGGCACACAGGAAGCCTGTCATATTTATCCACTCCTGCTGTGAGGAAAAATACAAGAAGTGGTCATTGTAAAGGTCCCAAAATACTTCAAACAACAGACGACATACATGGTGCTCAGATTAAAATACCAATGCCTGAAATATGTCAAATGTAGCTCTAAAACACAGAGAAAATTGTAAACTCAATCAAATATCTTCACAGCTGGCATGGCGTATTTTACCCTGGCTTCAATGATGGAGAATCATGTCTATTACTGTAAATATTTTAATAGACATGATTATATTTTAATAGACATTAGCTTGGTTGAATGTTACCTTGTTCAAATCCAGTCCTGGGCTATCTTAAAAATTTAAAGTACTGGGTATCTGTAGCTCACCGGGTAGAGCGCGTACCATATAGGCTCAGTCCTGATCGCAGCGCCCTAAACATCTTTTACTGCATGTCCTCCCCTCTATCTCCCATTCCTTCCTCTCTATCTCACTATATATATATATATATACACAATATATAATAAAGCATATAAATGCAAAAGTAAATCTTAAAAAAAAAGTAAAGTATTTCTATTATGACTATGGGTAAGTGGGAAAATTGTTAATTTCCCATAGTGTTCCTTTAACCAGGGTAATTTTTAGGCATTATCAGGGGGTTCTATGAAATCCGTGGGAATGTATTCCTTAATAATAAAAGTATCCCAGTATACCATATACACTCAATATAGGCCCGGTTCTTTATTTGACTCTAGTTCATCGCGGCCCAGGCCTTTATTGCCAATATAAGAGACGGGCCTCTGTTTCGATTTGAGGAACGGACTACTAGATTTTGTGTCTACCGAGAGTCAAGCGAGTGCGAGAGACCAAGCTACCGCAGCTATAGCTTGGATTTGTTAGTAAACATTACCCCCTGTGGTACTTGCATGTTACTATCACAAGCATAATGTTGAGGTCTGCCCAGAAGATCGCAAGTTTGCGGGAGCTTTTGACTTTGATCAATCTAACCGCCCAATATATTTCTCATTTTGTTATTTTGTATTTCTAAAATAACAAAATTATTTATAATATTGTGCATTCCATATTCCTTCAGGAGTGCAGGTCCCTTGCATTTTGATTTGTAACGTTATAGCGATATTTTAAGTGCTCTGGTGGCTTTCGAATGAGCTAAACAGTATCATCTGTATATTTTTGCGTTCAATTAGACATGTAAAAATGTTGGTTCTAAAAATAGCCTTTATTTGACTCCGCCGACAGCGAGACCCGGCCAATGAGACCGACCCCTAATTGAATGGAGGCCAGTATTGGAGCATTTACGGTATTATAAAGGGGTCGGGCACAGTGTACAAGGCAAACTATTGTAATTGTATTAGGCCGCAAAAAAACACCTACCCAGCCAGAATCTCCATAAACTTTCCACAATGCTAATAAGAAATATGATTTAAAAACTTCTACAGGCTGCCATATCCACTAGGAAAGTACAATATGCATGAAACTGTCTATACATGCACGATTCATCATGATGAGCAACCAATGTCCAACAATTTGGATGTAATGCAATGACCACAACTTGATCAAACGCCCACACACAAACTGATTAAGTGCAGAGTTGATAAAAGCTTCACACTTGGCCACATGTACCAGGTAAATATGAGGCTATATGGTGAATATAATCATAGCAAAAAGATCAAAGACCACCACTGCACAAGAGTAAAATATAAACATACCCATATGCATTACGTGAAGAACTACAAAATGCCCATGCTCACCCACAAAGACATGCGCTTATCTGGCACAAAGAGGGAAAAATAAATATCTTTACCTGTCCATCATCTGCCTTGTTTTTGGGAAAATTAAGGATATGCTTGGTTGCCTGGTCCCATTTTCCATATGTGTCTTCCCATGCCTAGTTGTACACAATAACAGCTGTTAAGTGAATTACTGGTCTTTAAAACAATTACCTTAAATACGAAATCAAGTGTCATTGAATAAACAAGAACCATTGAGAAGATATCTACAGTTTTTTAAAGTGAATGCATTAAATATTACCTCAATGTTTCCTGGAGTGGGGTGCTCTATCCTTCTCAGTAAGGCCATCACCCTTTTTTGCAAGGTGGAACGACCTGCAAAGATACAATACAGGTAAGTAAGTAGATCAATGTCCCTCGTCGGCAGTGCTGTGTTTGGTTTATCTATGCATATATGTTGTTCTTCGACTGTCAAAGCATGGCAAAGTCTGAAATATCAAGCAGATCAAGGATGTGACCATTACGTTAAATGTATTTAGTGTATGATGGTTAAGTCACACCGGTTTGTTTAATGTTTGGAGGGCTTTGAGGTTTATTGAGTTCATAATACAATACTGTGTCCTGTTTAACCAGGATGCATAATTATATCATTAGCGTGAAACCTCAAAAAGAGGCTGTGTTCTTTAAGGGATGGTTCAATCAAATCTGTACCCGATTGACTGTTTTGGCTGAAAGACAGAAGCACAGCTCAATCTGTCCTGCCTTTCTTTATATATTCATGGGGTTTTACAATTATTTTCAACTTGAAAAAGGTATACATAAGCATCCTAACAACCCCCTGTCTCCACATCAGAGGTAAACTGTAGCATCACCATTCAAAATAACAATGTAGAATACGTTATATTCTAAGAATTCTGAGGATTTATTATTTATTTCTTAGGAAGAAAATGGCATTTAATAAACTTGAATATACATTTACTGTAGAAAATGCATTTAGTGTTGCAGTGTAAAGAATTAGGTAAGAAATATGTTTTTTTAAAAAGAGACAGTTTATAGATGTATATAGCTAGCTTAATATTTGAACGATTCTAGAAAAGTTTAATACAATCCATTTTTAATAATATCAAAAAGTTTGAGTTAAACAATAGCTCAGCTAAAGTGATACAGTTTGAACCTAAAAATAGTGGTGTCAACAGTGATTTTACATGAGGAAAATTTAGGAGGTTTATCGCTGATAGTTTAGAGTAGCCTCAAATGTCCCACTTGCCTGTGCCCATTATGTTGCTGACCGAGGCTAGCTCGCTGAACGTGGAGTAGTTGGGCAGTATGGTCTGCACAGGGACCTCGTCTGCAGAACTGCGGATATCAGCCTCCTCACAAAGGTGGCGGAAGCATGACATGGCTACAAGCACGGCCTCTGCGTCTGGGCTCCACAGGAACATGTACAAACACACCTCCAGCTTGGTCTGGGCCTGCCGGCAGATCGGGAGGCCACTTCCAAGGGTGGCACACTCCTGCATAGAGGTTCAGTATTAATTGATTATTAATTATTCACATAGAACAGTTTTTGCAATTACAACATCGTAAAGTTTCCAAAATGCACAAGTCACAGGTTTTCCTTCAGGACAATTAATATTAGGTCCTGGCTGTGGCCCTCAATTATTTTCAAGAAGTTGTTGCATGGCAGAGTAAATTGGTCAAAGATTGAACAAATCAAAGATGTTCAACAAATGACTGTCTTCTTTCTTGCAACTCGAAAAAAAAAAAAAAACACATCCTCCCTCCAATTGTGGAAAATACTGTTATGAATGAAAGAGTTATTAGAGTGCAACAGAAATAATGAAACAAACGGCTTTCGTTATTTGATTTACATATTTAAAAAGGGCTGAATTTACAACATTGTGATAGTGACAAGAGACAGCAGAGAGGTCATGTTTTCTGAGGCTCCGCTAGGCAGCAGCAGAAACGACTTACAGTAATTCATGCTTCAGATCAACGTTATTTTATTTTATTTCATGATCATAATACTTAATAGTTTGTTTCCGTTTACCTCCATCGCTCGATTCAACATTTTGGCACTTTTTATGACCACTGGATCAGACCGCAGCAAAAGCCTTGGACTTTCCAAGGCTCGCCTACATGCCCCTGTACTCCCTGTACCCCTGATGTCTCAGGCACGGAGACTGGGAAATGCACAGACTGCACCAAACTGTGACAGACAGTGGCTTTATTTTAAACGAGGCTTGCAGCATTAGAAAAATTTAAAAGGCTCCTCCAGGATACAGTGCCGATGGGTGAGTTTGCTGAGCTAGCTCAGACCAATATACAACAAAATGATCAATCAATTTATTATTTATTTCAAAGCTACTCGAGCTCCTTCCGAAACTGGACAAGAGAGAGACAGTTTCAGCTGCCTCTCACTGGCACAGAGCCGGCGCTAAACCCAAACAACATACCAAAGTGAATCAACAAGTTCACTCAATGCCAAATGCTAAGCTTCCCAAAGCCAAAGCAGCGCCATGTATCAGCCGGATTATCCAATCACTGAAGTTAACCCTGCTGATGAAGAACCGGTTCCTGCCACTTCAAGAGTCCACCAACGCACCTGCCATCCATGCACCCCTGGAGTTAGAGATGCGTTCGGTGGGGACAGAAACCGACCATGAACCTGTCGCCAGAGAGGCAAGCTGCGCATGCGTCTGCCACCCGTGCACCCAAGCCGGACAGAGACGGAACAAGAACCAGTCGCCACGGAGGTGAGGAGATTAACCAGATTGTAGGTGACTCAACCATAAAGGATATAACCGGTAAGAAGATGTGACTGTTAGTAATGTCAACCAGAAACTAGCCACACTTACATTGGAAAACCCCAAAATCTCAAAGGTAATTGTGCATGCAGGACTTAATGATATTCGAAGAGAACAGTCAGAAATTCTGAAGAGGGATTTCACTGAACTATTGGACACACTGGACAAATTATCCATTAAGTCAGTCATCAGTGGACCCATACCAGCAGTTTACAGGGGAATAAACAGATTCAGTCCTCTACTTGCGCTGAATACATCAATTAATCAATCAATTCATTATTTAAAGTCTCACCATTGAAATGGTCTCAGAACACTTCTGGATAATAACATCAATACATTGATAAAGCAGAGTGATACGGACATAACAGAGTTGACTGAAATAGTGAGAGGAAAACAACAAGTTACAGCAAGAATTTACTTAAATTGTGAAGGAGGACAGCAGGTTACATTCCATAGTGCTTTGAGAATAAAAATGACTTTAACATGGATTTAAAAGCATCCACTGACCCTGCTTCTCTTATATGTCTTGGTAGGCTATTCCACAAAAACAAGCTTTTCCACAAAAAGGAAAAGCTCAGACAAGTACAAAGGAGCCAATCCATTTAGTGACTTAAATGTTAATAAAAGAATCTTGAAGTCGGGCCTGGCTGTTATTGGAAGCCAATGTAGGGAAATCAATACAGGTGTTATATGGTCAAATTTTATTTTTTTTGTCAGAATCCTGGCTGCAGCATTCTGTGCCATCTGAAGGCCTCTGGTTACACATTTAGGAAGACCAGAAAAAAGGTCATTACAGTACTCAAGTCTTGAAGTGACAACTTGTTCTGGGGGCGCAAATATATTTTCAGAGCAGATGGCCTACACCCAAACAGGTTAGGACAATCTTCTCTTCTCGCTCTCCCACAAATCTACCCTGCCAAGGTCTGACACACAGTCAGAGCACAGGTTGAGAAGAGTAAGAATACAGCCTCCCGCACACATCTACTCTGCCACAACACAGATAGCCGACAGACCACAGACCTTAAAGAGTGACAACAGCCCACCCGACACCACGATGCCTTCCCCCATCGCTGATGCTGGCTTGGCGAGGCCAACGGCCACCCCCCTCCTCACTCCGCACTCCCCCATCGATGATGACCTCCGGCCTCATCTCTCCCATAGCCACCACAACAATAACTCCAGCTTCACTGTCTCCTCCCTTTATGATTTTCCAGATGAACTTAAGGAACAGGCTGATAACACCCAAGCAGAGGGTGCCCCAACCGGCCCCCTGTACTGATAGTGGTCCTGATTAGGCTTGGGTGGTATCATTTTTTTCATACCGTCATACCTTTCTGACATCACACCGCGGTATACGGTATATGACAGTATGACTCATCAACGGGGGGGGGGGGGGTGGGGGGGGGGGGGGGGGGGGTGCTCACTAAAGCGTAGTTTATACTTCTCCGACTCCGTCATGCATAATCTGACTCCGTCACTACGCAGACCCCTCGAGCCCTCATACTTCTGCGTCAGGATGTCGGAGACGCGACGCAATTCCCCATCTGTAGCGCGCTGGCAACCCCATCTGTAGCGCGCTGCCGCTAGGGTTGCCAGATTGGGCGGGAAATATGGCCCGCGAGAGCTAGCGAGAGCCGTCACTTAGGTTTCGGTTTCGGTCACTTTCAGTTCACGCGACCCGCATTCCTATCAATCACTCAATTAGCACCGCTCGGTATTATTGTGTGACGCAACACTGATAGAAAGAAATGCCTCTGTATTTTTGACGGTATTGAAAATCATACCGTCAGTATTTCTAAATACCCTGGTATACTGTAATACCGTCATACCGCCCAAGCCTAATATATATATCTTCTATGTTAGAATGGTACACAGGAACCTACATGACTCGCTCCAACAATCTTATGCTTCTTAGGGCCCCTCGTGCATCCTCTGATCTAGGTAAATCTGCTTTTTCTGTTGATGCTCCAAACAGGAATGCGCTTCAACATTCCCTTAGATTGAAGTCTCTTCCCTCCCTTGGTGAATTTAAACGGTTGTTGTCTGACCACTGTGTTTCAATATGTCATTGCTGTTTGTAATCTCTGTATGTGTTGTTTGTAAACTCAACATCACTGTAAATGAGGGTAACCTCAGTGTTCTTTGAGTTTAAATAAAGGTTTAAATAAATACAAATAAATTCCCACGTGACCCACGACAACTTTGCTGGCGCCTCCCTCTCCCCTACAGACACTGCTAAACTGGCCATACCCCCCCAAGGCACGTTAACCTGGATCCTGGTTTGGTTGTTATCCTTAGGTATTCGCTCTGGGAACCAACTGCAGCGGCTGCTTGGGGCTGGGGGACCTGCAGAGCACCATCGAGCCCCGCAGAATTGATATCCTCTGTGGGAAGAAGATTGTGTCGCTCAGCTATGGAACAGGACCCCATGTGGTGATCGCAACCTCAGGTATGTGGCCAGTAGCCCCGGCTAGGGTCCTCCTGGCTGGAGGTTCAGTGAGCAGGGCTTTAGCTTACAGGTAGTATTTTTTCTGACCTGTTCTGACCCAATTTATTGCCTTTACAAAAAAAACTCGCTTCAATGTTAAAAAGACCCACTACACCGTCTTAATCTTGAGAGAGAGAGAGAGAGAGAGAGAGAGAGAATTACACCGGTAGTTGTTTAGTACGGCTGGATATTTTTACGAATCTGACATATTTTGTCGAGTGTGCAGGACGAGACAAAATACAAAGACGAGCAATTGTCATAATAAATTTTAAATAACAATCGCACAAATAAATCAAGGAAAGAAAAATGTTTTCACCGCACACTGACGACAGCTGTACAATCAGTTGTTGAACTGTGTATTATCGCTGTATATTTGCACTCCAAAAAGCTATATTTTCACTCAATATCTTGTGCGTCGCGCAATAAATTGTAATACTACACAAAAGGCGCGTACCCACCAGGGGTACTTTTCCCGATAGGAACCTTTGTGGGTGTGGTTTGGAGAGAGGATCCGCCCCTCTGAACTCTTTCGGACGGCTCAGAACGTCCTCCAGCAGAGGAGGTGCTTTTCTGAGCCGCTCGTAGCTCGTCGACACTCTGTTGATACGAGTCTCAGATTTCCTTGTGGTGCGTTCGAGACGAGTGGGAGCGACCGCGTGGGCGGAGCAAAAAAAAAAAAAGTACCGGGACTAAAAAATCCTGGTGGGTACGTGGATTATGTTAACCTCAGCCCCTATGCCAACATGGTATATCAAGCTCCTCTCCCCCCTCCTACAGATGGGGAGGTGTTTGCCTGGGGCCACAATGGCTACAGCCAGGTGGGCAACGGGACCACCAACCATGGCCTCGTACCCGCCCTGGTCTCCACCAACCTCCTCAGCAAGAAGGTGATGGAGGTGGCCTGTGGCTCCCACCACACCATCGCCCTGACCACCGACGGAGAGGCATGTACCTTTTAGAGGCCATCTTCATCTCGTGTGTGTCCCTCTCTCGCGTGTAGTCTGTGTGTGTGTCCCTCTCGTGTGCCCTAGGTGTGTGTGTGTGTGTGTGTGTGTGTGTGTGTGTGTGTGTGTGTGTGTGTGTGTGTGTGTGTGTGTGTGTGTGTGTGTGTGTGTGTGTGTGT
Source organism: Gadiculus argenteus (assembly GCA_900302595.1). Taxonomy (NCBI): domain Eukaryota; kingdom Metazoa; phylum Chordata; class Actinopteri; order Gadiformes; family Gadidae; genus Gadiculus; species Gadiculus argenteus. The sequence continues at coordinate 4,779 of OMLJ01064854.1, read as the reverse complement.
GTGTGTGTGTGTGTGTGTATACTGTATAC
>OMLJ01064853.1:0-10058 GCA_900302595.1 Gadiculus argenteus | reverse complement strand
ATTAAAGCCATCACTGTATTCAGAGACACAGTGACTATATACAGTGACGTGATTAAAGCCATCACTGTATTCAGAGACACAGTGACTATATACAGTGATGTGATTAAAGCCATCACTGTATTCAGAGACACAGTGACTATATACAGTGATGTGATTAAAGCCATCACTGTATTCAGAGACACAGTGACTATATACAGTGATGTGATCAGCCTGACTGCTGATCAGATAAACTCAGTCAGAGGCGTTAGGCGCAGCGGGTGGCCGGAAGTGTGGCCCACATAAGTTTCCCCGGTAACCACCAACAGGAGACTGGTGGGTAGTCTGCTCATTGCCTGCTCTCTCTTTAACCCTAACCCTCTTAACCAGCCCCAGGCCAGCATCGTTAAGAGAGGAAGTCCCTGCAAGGCTTCCCTTTAACTCTTTGAGTGCCGCACTGTTTTCCAAAGCTTTGGCCCAGAGTGCCAGCAATCTAGACCATTGTTGACGATTTTTGTAGAGCCACAGCGTATTCTATATTATAGCTATGGACACATACTATGGCTCGTTTGAAAGGTGAAACTTTAAGCTCTCAGTGGGTACAAACCGTTTATTTCTACATGCCTCCGTTCCTGAGAAATCCCAAGCTAAACAGTGGCTGGTTTTCATCAAAATCCTTGTTTTTTTTCTAGAAATGGAGATATAGCATCTTTTATGAAGTATGCACTGTTTGAGCCTGTTGCTCTTCTGACACTTCGATCGTCATCTATTTCAGTTCTGTTCATCATAGAGTTCCCAAATTCACACACAAGGTGTGTTAGAGTTTACATTTTTCATAATTAAAAAAAACAAACAAAAAACCCCCCGAAAAAAATCGTTTTTGGCACTCAAAGAGTTACAGCTACCACTTATGCCATTGTGCACACGGAATGTACACGTTGACTTTGCACACATGTCTATGTATAATCATTGTATAAAAACCTCTGGTATACAGATACTCTCTGGTCTGTCCACTGTTAAAGAGGCGATATTATGCCACCAGGTGTGAGTGTGATTAGCCATTACAAGCCGATTGAAAATCTGCCTTTTCCTGTGTTTAGGGACATCACTAGTGGCAGTGTCCACATAGATGTATAATAGATAAGCACCATTTGCTACAGTCCAGTGGGTAGGCTGGTCTACTGATCTATCCAGGATACATCTAGGTGGGCACTCCAACTTGTGAACACAGGAAACGGCAAATTTTCAAATGGCTTGTAATGGCTAATCACACTCACACCTGTTGGCATAATATGCCCCCTTTAAGGTAACATTTGTTGGTAACATTTGTTGTTTGGCAGATAAAAACCTACTTGGTGGAGAAGGCTATACAGCGCCCGCTAGTGGTGGGAGGCGGGCCATGCACTGGGAAAACAGTCCTGCTTGCACACTGCTGCCAGCAGGTAAAGTGTTAAAATAGGTTGATGTTGTCAGATTAAACATGTAGCATATTATAATTTGCCAGATTCATAATCCAATCTTTTTTGTCTCTTTTTGTGTAATTCATATGTAAACATATGCATATGTATATGTCATATGTATGTCTCTACACCAAGGGAACAGATCTCATTACAAATTAACCATTTTCTGGAGGGGACATACATTATATCAGCATCATATATTAAATGATCTGCTGTAACAGACACACAGCAATCAGACTCACTCACTGAATACTTACTATTTCATTTATTATTTCAGTTTTTCAGAAGTAAGAAGGGTGTGCCCATGCTCATACAAATATACACTTATAAATAAAAACTGCTGAATAGAATACCTGCCACACCTGGGTTATTAGTTCTTATTTTAAGTGAGGGATAGGTTATGTCTTCCTTCCCTTAAACAAAGTAACATTCTGTTTCTGATTTCTGATTCTCCACCTACAGGTGAAATCGTGGCTAGTCGATCAAGACCCAGTGATCATTCCTTATTTTGCTAACCTGGCGATTAACCCTTCCCCGAAGCACTTTATTTCCGTCCTCTGCTATCAAATAGTGTGCAGCTACAGACAACCACATGACAACTCTGACCTCCACATCTCCAAAAACCTGACCTCCGACCTGGATCCAAACCATGAACCTTGTAGTGCAGAGAACCAACATTCCCGTCCTAATCAACGCTCTGGCACATATCCCAAGCCCAAAGACCCTAACCCTCCAGAACCCAGACTCGAACAAAGTATCCCCAGCCAGTATTTTGAACCTGATCTCTCTCCATCTTGGCTCAAAGATCACCTCTCCTCGCTCCTCACCAGTTTTCCTACTCCCAAACAGCCTGTTGTACTAATCATGGACGGCCTGGATCAAATAAACGACGTGGATGTCCAACACATGGTCCAATGCCTTCCTTCCCCTCTCCCCCCTAACGTCAAACTCGTCCTGTCAGTGTCCAACCGTCACACGCAGGCCTTAGAAGCCATCCAACTACACTACCCAGAATGCACTTCTTCACCTCTCCCTGTTTCACACAGCATTGTGCCTACCAAGGACAAGGAGAGGAAGGGTTTACTGATGGAAACGGGTCAGACGCAGGGCAAAGGCTACGGGTTTGTAGAGTTGGAGTCGGTGGAGAGGAGACAGTGTGTCAGGATGGTTGCCTCCCTGCTCAGCCTCTCTGGAAGGAGAGTTACCTCTGGGCAGCAGACTCTGGTTAACAAGGCTCTGGACTCTTGCTCTCTGATTGTCTACGCTCGCCTCCTGCACTCCCACACTTTGCTCTGGACCTCAGGTATAACGTATATTTTTATTATTTACAATCCCTTATAGTTGGGTTATTAAACCATTAATCACAACTGAGGAAATTTCAGTCATTCAAATTGTTACAATATTTCTTGAGATTGTGATGAAGTTGTATGTCAGAACGACTGTTCTTTTGTTCTTTCAACTTCATAGATTCGGAAGTGATGGAATCCTCGCTCCCCAACGGCGTCCATGCGTCCATTTCTGCATTGCTGGATGTCCTCGAGCAGAAACACGGTCCGATTCTGCTGCGTCGCTGCCTCTCCTACCTCACCCTCTCCAGGATCGGGCTCACTGAGGCCGAGCTTACCGACCTGTTGTCAAGTGACGACGAGGTGTTGATGATGGAGTATATGCTGAGAGGTGAAGCCCACCCATCCAGGTTGAGGGTACCTCACGTGGATGTGGAGAGACTCCTGCTGGACCTGAGGATGTTTCTCGGCAGGAGGACTGCGGCTGCTGGGACACCAGTGATGTTTTGGGTGTGCAGGCACTTCGGCATGGTGGTGGCTAGGAAGTATCTAGGTTGTCACGAGTTGAGGAAGCAGCTCCATTCAGTGATGGCCGACTATTTCAATGGCCGATGGGCGTTTGGAAATGCAAAACCACTCATTACGAGGGAGCCAGAGCCATTGAGAACGATGGAGTCGGGGTCAAGCGAAACTAATGTGGCTTCTTCCGAAACGGCCAAAATGGCAGTGTACATAGACAGGCAGCCACCATGTCAGCCCTTTGTCTTCAGGTCTTCCGATTCTTTGTCCTCTGCTTGCAAAGAGGTAGGTCTAGTGAACCTCAGGAGGATCATAGAGTTGCCCCATCACCTGCAAGAGAGCGAAAGGTGGGAAGAGTTGGAGCGTACGTTATTAATGTCTCTTGGCTTTCAGCAGGCCATGGTACTAGCAGGTCTTTTCAGGGATCTGGTCGTGACATTGATTGGAGAGAGACGGTCACAAGTGGTTACTTTGCCCAGGGAACGAGTCCTTTTAGCCAGCATGCTTAAATCAACTGCATGCATCCTTCAAAGCTCTCCCGAGGAGCTTCCAATGTTGATGGAGACCAGACTTCGCCCTTTTGTTGGAGTCTACCCAGAACTGGAAGTTTACATTCAGGAGATTGAACAGGAGAGGAGAAGAAGAGGAAGCGGCATAAGTGTTGTGCTTTGCCCTGCTTCTTCCATCCTTCCCTCAATTCAGTGTTCCTTGAGTGAGGGGATACAAGGGGAAAGCTGTGTCAAAGAAGTTTCTGTGACAGCCTGCAATGTTGTAGTTGGGGTCATGGAAAGTGGTGTTGCTTGGATGTGGAGAAGCCCTTGGAGGGAGGTAGAGGAACTGTCCTTGAGCACCAAACAACTCAAAGTGAAGTTTTCTCGAGTCAAGAGCACTGGTAGAAGAATCTTGCTGTCCACAGACTGCAACAGGCTTTTCTTATTGGATGTCACCAGTCCAGAGATGTGTGTAGAAGTTGAGGGCCCACTGGAAACTGAGGAGTTCCAGGGTGAGACAGATCAACTGCCGCACATGGTTAAGGGATGTGTGGAGACTGAGGAACATCTGTGTGTGTGGTGGAAGGACAAACGTTTTGTGTGTGTCTTTAATGGCGCGAACAGCAAACCTCTGATTTTTCAGTGTCAGAACCCTGTGACCTGTTTGGTTTGTTCCACTGACGGTCGTTACATGTATTGTGGGCAGGAGACAGGGGCAGTGGCTGTATTTGACATTTACAACACCAATCCTGTTTTTGAATGTTCAAACCCAAGTCATAATGCTATTCTGTCAATAATCCTCTGTGAAGAACAGTGTGATATGGCATGTGCTGACATTACCGGAAATATAATGCTTTGGAATGTGGATGGAAGTCAACCCCAACCTGCTTTTGAACTTGAGTGTTGTAGTAGTAAAAGTGGCAACAGCCTTCTCAATTTGGATTATTCCTATGAACTAGCCACCTTATTGGTCTGCAAAACTCAACAGATTACACTGTGGAACACATCTGAATGGGTAACTTTGGGCAAGTTTATGACTCCACAGGGAAAGGCTTTCCTCCATGCATTGCTAGCCCAGGAAGGTCATCTCTTTCTGGCTTTGCTACAATCCTGTTCCCTTGTCCTGGTGTGGAATATAAGCAGCGGGGAATGTGTTCTTTCCCTTGACACAAGCAGCAGCGCTGTTCCTAGACTTCTCAAAACAGCTTCAGGTTTTATAACTATCACTCCTTATGGTTGTCTCTCATTGTGGGACTCTGAAGTTATCAATGCAGCTGGTATGTCCCCAAAAATGTCATGTGGGGTTAGCCAGGTGGTGGCTGATGAGGTTGGGGAGAGGTTTTACACAGCAGACGGCTCAGTAGCAGTATGGGGTTGGAGCTTGAGGACAGGGGATCCAGAAGTGAACTTCATTCATGATGGTCCTGTGGAAAAACTCATGCTCTCTCCAGACAACAGCCATCTTGTGTCAGTCTCAGGTGGAGATATCTACGTTTGGCAACTGGACACACATCAGAACAGCCTCCGTATCAGAGGCAGCAATGCACCAGACATTCTCATCACCCCAAACACTAAATTTGTGGTGAGTCTCTGCGAGAGAGGCCTATCGAGAGTGTGGAACCTGCAAAACGGTAGTGTTGTGTGCCACATACACCTCTACATAGCCGCGGCCAAAGTGTCCCTTGAGAGCACCTTCCTGATCGGCCTTCGCCAAGGAGACCTTCTGGCCACAAACCTTTGGTCTGGCACCGTCAGCAAGCGCTTCTCCCATGAAGAGTACTCTGAGCGTGTTGTAGCATTCCACCTGCTTCCACAACAGCCAGACTTCGTGCTGGTTATGGTTTCCGGTGGTGTTGTGTACACTTGGAAGGTAACTGAGGGCTCAGTGTTGCAGCACTTTCAACTCCCTCGCTCGTTCAGCATTCAGCCACATGTCGTCCAGACCTCCTCCGCCGGTAGCTTCATGCTCCTTTCCACAAACAACGACGGCGTGGCCTACTTGGACCTCTCCACACACAGAGTCTGCTCTGTGAAGGTTGAAGGTGCTGTGTTTGCGGTGTGTCTGGACAAAGGGGGCCGCTACGCTGTATGCCTGTCTCAGCCCTCTGCCCGGACCGCACCGTGTTCCTGTGATGTGCATCCAGGGTTCGTGCTGACGGTGATACGACTTGCCGATGGGGGGACGGTTGGGATGTTGCGCATGTGCAAGACACCGTTGGCCTTGGCTGTGTGTGAGCAGCTGTATGTATATGTGGGGTTTCGTGACGGCTCTGTCTGTGTGTATTCCATCTTGGATCTCAAACAGGAATGTTCTGTCAGGAGCAGGGACAATTCCATTGACTTGAAAAAACATTGCTTATGCGGCACAGTCCCTATGAGATTGCTATCTTTGGCATTCCCTAATATTACATGGCCATAAAGACCTATCCCCCTTGAAAAAACTGAAAAGATCAAATAATGTAGTGATCATACATTGTTTTTGTGTTTGATTGAAACCCTTTGAAAATGCTCTCAATTTCTCCTTTCCTTTCTTATGGGACTTTGTGTACTCTTTTGCATTACTTTTTCTTTGTATTGCATAACTGCTACTTTAGCTAATCTATCTTATGAAAAAAATGTTGGTTATAATTTTATCACAGAAAATAAAACATTGTGTAATATTGTGTACTCGTATAAATAACAGTAATATATAGCACTCTATATCAATAATATCAATAAAATAAAATTATAAATAACATTAAATAAATAAATAAATAAATAAATAACATTCTCATATAATATCAATGTTGTGCTTCGTCATAGGTTTTCTTTACGACTATGCTTGCTTGACCACACAATGTTTCCTTCTTGGTCAAATTGATAATAAACTACTAGCTAAAGGATTATAAACCGTTTTGTGGATGGCATGATATATTATCGTACCCATTATGCTCACACAATGACTTTATGTTTGAAAAACAACCGCACCACCACACTTGCTATATATAGTGGCACTTGCAATAGACAGTCAGATTTTATATGTAACACTAGACACAAAATTACAGGGAAATTTTGGAGTGCCACAGGGCTACTACCGGGATGTGTACATAGTGTTGATGAGATTCTTGAAAGATTTCAAACAATCCATATTCAGTGAATGTAGCCCTCGCGCACACGGACAATCACAGATGTAAACCTGGACACCCTGATCTATCCACACACATACAGACACAAATACATTCTGGTGGACCTACATTCTGGTGTATAATTTGTGCATGTAGAGTAAAAAATGTGGGAGTAGGATGATAAAGTGTTGAAAAGATCTATTTTGTATTCTACCTAGAGCGCAGGTGACGTCACCACTCTAACCCACGCAATACACACTTATTAAAAGTCTGAAACTGTCCACAAATGTTAGAAGAAATGTAAACGTAATGAAATGAAATGACTCGTTTAAACTTTCAACCTTGTGTCTGCGACAAAGTATGACAGAATGGCGAGGCTTCAAAGAGGGGCTGGTTTTTACGATTCCCCCATTCGTTTTCAATGGATGGGATGTGGGATGTGGGATCTTGAAGTGCGATCACTCCGAAAATTCACAGGACTGGAGTTAAATGCAGGGCGGATATTTTACTAAATCGCTTTGCAATTGTTCAGGCAACGCTGTGACATTAGTGAAGCGCTGAATGTCTCGCAATGCGTTCCGGATGAGCCAAAAAGCCGATCGCTAATAAAAGACATTCCCATCGATTCCCGTCAGGACGCACGTTTTGACGTTTTTACTTTGCACGTTTTCTCAAAGCTGCAGGACTAGTTACGCGCCAAAGTTTTTGGGAAGAATTATAATAAAGAAAAAATAAACCTGAGCAATAATAAGCAATAATCCTTCACTGCTATTGCGCTGGAGGAGAGTGCCCCGTGCAAAGCCGTGGCACTAATTATATTGACGCAATGACTACGTTTGTTTGCAAGTGACACAAAATAGACCACAATGCCCTGTCCCACCCCCTGCTGTGACCTACCTGAAACATAAGGTAAATTAATAATTAACAGTTGCATGAAAGAAGCATAGTGACTTTTGTTCATCCCTTGTATGGAGTATCTCATGCGATATAAGGTACATTAGACCGGTAGATGCAGGGGCCCCCAAATGACTGTTGGCCTGGAGTCCCCAAAGGGCTAAGTTCGTCACTGGGCTGTCTGATAACCAACAGCTCTCTCCACCATGGCACCAGTATACAGGAATAATCATGATCCGGTTATATTTGACATAACATTTAAGCTGGCACAAATTCTATATTCAGCAGCAGTGGCCAGCTCATTTTTTTATTCATTAACATTGTACATTTGTTCGGTTTTCTTTAAAATATAGCTTTATTATCTAACCCTTATGAAGCCTTATTTTCTCCACTTAGGGCCGCCACTGGGTGTACTTGTTTATTCAGCACACTTGGGGGCGCTACTTGTTCCTTATACAGAACAGTTCCCATGGCCTTGGGGCTTTTCAACTCACAACTCACAGATGCATGTGATGCGTATGAAACATGTTAAATAATGGTTGGTTGGTTTGGAGACTACAGTGCAGATACAATAAGCATGATCAATAGACATGTACTTTTTTTCTTTTTACAGCAAAAGGTCTTTATTTATTTTTTTACAAACTACATTCATTCAAAAGAAGGCAACTGGAGGGCAATGAGTGTGTATTTACAGCTGTTTCTATGCAAGTTTGTTTCAGTGAGTATATACATGTTCAGGATTTAGCAGCAAAATCAGCTATGCCTCTACTGCCAGCATCTGAAATAGAAAAAGAAATAGCATAGCACAACCCTGTATAACGCTACTCACAGTTAATCACAAGGGATGTTCCTGTACAGTTAAGCATTAGGGCATATTTTGACCTGAAGAATACTGATATGCAATAGGGTCAGTTCATTTGAGCTCAGTGATTGGCCAGCCTGGGTTTTTAAGGACAGCAGAGGAATCAGCAGAGGAAGAAACAGCTGGAGGATTTACCTCGAGGTATCGTTTGGTGCTCCCAGAACGGGGGAGACCGCTGTTAAAACCAAGCGTGGCAGTGTGTCAGATGGCTGAAAGCTGGGGGATGCATTCGGCCAGAATATACTGACAGTGGGTTTACAGCAAGCCCAGCATTATGTGCATGAAAAGGCATCCGTCGTTAAGAAAATAAGCAGAGGTAGGTCGAGAAGGACATCTGGAATTGTTAATTGCAGGTCACAAGAGTGAGCAAGGGCAGTCTCTGCAATAGTTTATATGGCATTGAAAGGAAGAAAAGAAACATACACAGCAAAATCAGCTCTGGTTTCAATATGGTTCTGCGAGCGCAGTTTAGACCTCTCACTTCATAGGGAGGTCATAATCTAAACCTCATAGGGAGGTCATGACCCTAACCTCATAGGGAGGTCATGGCCCTAACCTAACCTCATAGGGAGGTCAGTACCCTAACCTAACCTCATAGGGAGGTCATGACCCTAACCTAACCTCACACGGTGGTCATGACTTTCAGAGAACCTGAGCGAAATCTCAGGATTTTCTTCTTGAGTGCGTGGGAGGCTTTGATCTTAACGAAGGCCTTGGGCTGGGCGGAGGCGGAGGCGGAGGCAGTGTTGGCCGAGGCCTGGGGAGAAGACGAGGAAGAGGATGAGGACTGAGCCAGACGTGGAGGTAGCTGCTGGGGCCACACCAGTCCGCCACTCTCGTCGGAGTCACTGGACAGAGAGCTGGAGGCGCGGGAGTACACCTCGCTCATGCTGGACTCAGACTCTCCGGGGGGCGCCCTGGCGTAGCCCCCCTCTCCCCGACAAATAGGTGCTCTCTCTGGGCAATCTGAGTGCTGTGGTAGGGCACTGTGGCTGTGCTGGTGGTGATGATGATGATGGTGAGTGCGAGGTTGAGACTGGGCCGCAGTGGGGCCCTGGCGGGCCCGTCGAGTCGACCGCCGATGCCCTGGCCCGGCCGTGGTCTGAGCCTCCCCCTCGTCCTGGCTGAGCTCCAGGTTGGAGCACCAGCGTCGGCTGGACCCCGGGCCGCTGCCCTGGGCCTGCTTGAGGGCCGGATCCTTCCTGCCCTCAGGTCTCTCTGTGGTGCTGTACCTGCGCTCCGGGAGTCCCTGCTGACCCAGAAGGCTGTTCTCTGACTGGGACCTGCTGGTCTTAGTGCTGCCCTTCCTCGAGGCCTGGCGATCACCGTCGTGGCCCTTCTTAGATCCTCTGTGCTTGGTGGCTTGGTTAGGCTGGTCAGGGGATGTGATAAGCAGGCCGGACTTGAGCCGACCAGGGGCAAAGTGACTGGGTGAATACAGAGGGGCGTGGCAGCCTTGTCCAGGG
>OMLJ01064713.1:0-10335 GCA_900302595.1 Gadiculus argenteus | reverse complement strand
AATCTAGAGGCTAGATGCTTTGAGGCTAGAGGCTTTGAGGAAAAGGGTGGAGTCCCCGTCCAGGAGACGCTCGAGTGAGGTAGGAGTTTAAGGGCTGATTATGGTCCCACGTTCACGCAATGACCACGCAGACGCTTCGACGCAGTCGTGAACATTTATGGTTCTGCGTCGGGTCTTAGAAAGCGACCAATCACCGGAAGGTGACAATTTTTGGAAGGCGCACGTCAGGCCCTTGCATTGGACGCAAGGAGGGTCCGCATGGACGTGTGAGGGAGGTCCGATCTGTCTGATTCACCAACTATACATTATTGATCAGCTAAGAAATAGGATACTTCTACTTCATCATCTGACAACACGAGAGAATATGAAAGTATTCTCTTTTCTGTCTCGCAGGTTCAAATACGGTGAGAGACAATGAATGAAGAGCCTAAGCAGCCAGGATAGACGAACGAATATAAAGAAATTAGGGTAAGGCAGACAGGTCGAACTTATTTTGACACATATCCATATATGTGTCAAAAGATCCATAATTTGTACGTGTTTTCCTCGGCGTGTCGGATGGACGTTTTCTATTGAGTCATGATCTTATATCAATTGTTAACAAAAAGAAACAGGCCCACATTTTGAACAATCAATAACTTGTGTGTGTAGGCCTGTATTTCATATTAAACGTGTCAAATTATTATAAGCAGTCCGTTGTACCTGTCTTTTCTTGGCGGTCTCCTTGATGCCTCACTGCCTTCTCGGAGCCGCGGGACGGCCGGTCTAGTGGGTGTTCACAGTGACGGCAGACACGTCCAGCGAGCCGCTGTTGAAGTTGTTGTTTTTAGCCCCAAATAACCTCTTAGCAACGGAGGCCTACTTCACAACCACGACCCAAAGAGCCGCTGCAGGTCCGGCCAGCGAACATTGAAAATAAAAAATATAAAAAAGATTACAATCCGCTACAGGTTGACTTGCCACTGAGGGGTGGGGAGGTGAGGAGCAGGTTTGCCAGATTGGGCTAGATTTCCCGCACAATCTGGCAACCCTGGCTGCAGCGCGCTGCAGCTAGGGTTGCCAGATTGGTCGGGAAATCTAGCCCAATCTGGCAACCCTGGTGATGAGCAGAGGTGATGGAGAGAGGGCGGAGGCTGAAATGTTGTTATCGCAACCGGAACGACAGCTCTCCCGAGAAACAAATGGGGATTCCATACAACTTTTCCAAAAGGATAAACAGTGTTCCATTTGTCTTCGACCATACACAAAAGTACATTACATGTTGGATGGATTTTTGCTATGTTACATCATGTGACATTCGACATCAATAAAGATAATTTAATTTAAAGATTTTAATTGCTTTGAACTACATTACCCAGACTCCTTTGGGCGTCAGAGTGACGTCAGGCAGAGCAGACGGATTCAACATGGAGGACGCAGTGACCGTAGAGAAGAACCCGGTACGGCAAAACTCAATTTCATTTATCACATATTTCCCACAATGAAAGCCTAGTTTCATTATATATTGGCTAGGGTGGTGAATTAGTGCTTTAGTGTGCGCCTCGTGACCTTGTCATTTCATCAGTGTAGATCAGAACGACGCACATCTGAACTTAAACAATAATTCAATCTCCACACAACTGCTATGTCACGCCGGTCAGATAGCAGTTAGCCGCTAACAGCTGCTAGCTGGGGTTTATTGAGTCCACACATGCGAGTCGTTTAAACTTGATCGTTCGCGTAAGATCAACCCGATCACTTGTGCTCCGTGTTCATTGTTTCACCTGAAAGTGTTTGAATATGTCATCTGACGAGCTGACTCGGACCAGTTCCACGGCTAGCGGTCCCTAGCATGGAGTTAGCTAGCTAGTCACTGGTGTTTTTAAGTATTGATGACGATGATGTTGATGATTATAGGCTTAATTTATACGTTTTTAAAAGCTATGATTGTGCAGTGGAATGTCTATATAATCAAACACTATAAGTGCATATTTTGGGAATGGAAGACAAGACGGATACCATTTGATCTGTCCATAGATGGACTGATTCAATACAGTACAATCAAACAAATAGGGCTGACTATGTAGTGGTGATTGGTAGAACGTTGTTGTGGTTTATGAGTTTATGATAATGCTGTAGTGTTTTACACAAAAAAAGTGGTTATTGTAATTAGATTTTAATGTTGTTGCTGTAGTTCTACTTTTCGTTTGAGTGATGTTGCAGTAATGATGTTTTAGTGTTATCGATTATGCTGCAGTCATACGTCTTTGTGATGATGCTGTATTGTTTTATTTGTTAGTGATGATCGATGATGCAGTTTTGTTTCACTGATAAGTCTTAGTAATAATGTTAGTTTGTGAGGATATGATGGGTGTTGATGAAAATGTTGGTATTTAATGATGTTAATACAGTGGTGTTGGTAATTGATAAGGTTGTAGTTGTGTTGATGATAATGTTGTGTTGTTGCAGGAGGAGTTACCCGTGATGCAGAGCTCCAGACCCCACACCGCCCTCTCCTTCCTGGCACCAGAACCGGAGGATCTGGAAGATCTATACAGCAGATACAAGGTGGGGATGGGGGTCTTCAGTTAGTATTGAAACCTTTAAAGTGGTCAGGAACACCATCTAGCTGTTTAAACCAATTACTTATGGTCTGGCTCTATGTTAAGTCCTACATTTTAAAGTAATCAGTCAGGTCTGATAACGGTGAATCCGGATTTCCACAAAACACATGCTAACCATTCTTTGCATGTTGCAAACTGTTTGATATTGAGCCACCAATCGGGACACTGCGTCTGATGTTGTGACCGTGCCCCTGCTCTCCCTCTGCAGAAGCTACAGCAGGAGCTGGAGTTCCTGGAGGTGCAGGAGGAGTATATCAAGGATGAGCAGAAGAACCTGAAGAAGGAGTTCCTCCATGCCCAGGAGGAGGTGAAGAGGATCCAGAGCATTCCTCTCGTCATCGGACAGTTCTTGGAGGCCGTAGACCAGAACACCGCCATCGTGGGCTCCACCACCGGTACACTATCACTTGTCAATCGCAAGCTAGCAACCACCTGCTAGAACCCAACATCCTGCCTTTCAAATACCTAGAACCACACACACACACCTCGTAAAGACTTCATGGAACCCAACACATGTCCTTGTCAACACCTCCTAGAACCCAACACATGTCCTCCCACAAACTTGCTATCGTAGTTATAGAGGTCCCATAGCAAACTGTGAAATGAATTGCCAATATTCTGAATGTGGCAAGTGTGAAATATTGTATTCAGTAGCTGGAGATGAGATGTACTAGTTCTGCTGTGTGCCCCTCCCAGGGTCGAACTACTATGTCCGCATCCTGAGCACCATTGACCGAGAGCTGCTGAAGCCCAACGCCTCAGTAGCACTCCACAAGCACAGCAACGCCCTGGTGGACGTCCTGCCACCCGAGGCTGACAGCAGCATCATGATGCTCACTTCTGGTAAACCTCCACTAACCATAATACTAACCGCTCCCATTCAGGAATGCTGTAGGGAATGTTCCAAAACATTGCAACTCGTTAGTGACTGCACGTTTGAAATGGCTTAATGTAACTTTGACCAAGAGCTTTTTAAATTGTTACTGCAGTCCAAATTAACAATATTGGACAGAGTTGTCTCCCCCCTCCACCTCCTCCACACGACTTGAGCTGGGGTACTAGTGAATCTGCTGTCAAAAACTGCTACAACAATACTGTTCAATGGAAATGTGTCATAAAACTACTGTGGTTTTTCCTCTCAGACCAGAAGCCTGATGTGATGTATGCGGACATTGGAGGCATGGACATTCAGAAGCAGGAAGTCAGAGAGGCAGTGGAGCTGCCCTTAACTCACTTTGAGCTCTATAAACAGGTGTGTGTGCGTCTCTGTCTGTCTGTGAGAGATATACAGGCATGGTGTAAAGCTGGCTGTTCTCCCTAACTCTTCTTCTCCTGAACCCTCAGATTGGCATCGACCCACCTAGGGGAGTCCTGATGTACGGACCTCCAGGCTGTGGAAAGACCATGTTGGCCAAGGCTGTGGCGCACCACACTACAGGTAACCTAACACCGTCCTGCATGTAACTCAACCCCACCACCACCTTCCAGGTAATTAACCCTGACCACATGCTACCGGTAACTCGCACGCACTACAGCACTACAGGTAACTCAACCCCAGTACCACCACACTATAGGTAACTCACCCCCACCAACACATCTCTAGGTAAGGTAACTGACAAATGGTAGCTAATCTCTGTTTGTGTGTTTTTCCATGGCAGCTGCGTTTATCCGCGTGGTGGGCTCAGAGTTCGTCCAGAAGTACCTGGGGGAGGGTCCTCGCATGGTGCGAGATGTCTTCAGGCTGGCCAAGGAAAACGCCCCCGCCATCATCTTCATCGATGAGATTGACGCTATTGCCACCAAGCGCTTTGACGCACAGACCGGAGGTATGACCTGTAGTACTACATAATAATACTACTAGTACTACTACTAATGGTGGTATTACCTGTAGTACTACATAATACTGCTACTACTGGTGGTGTGACCTGTGATACCATGCTACTACTACCATAACTACTGGTGGTATGAACTGTAGTACGACATACTACTATAACTACTACCGGTGGTATAACCGGTTCTAGTTTCTACTACTTGTATTGGTATGTCCTATACTACATACTAATTCTATGACTAGTTCATACTTTCATATGTATACAAACTCTTACCTGTACCACCTCCTCCCCCTCTCCAGCTGACCGAGAGGTGCAGAGAATCCTCCTGGAGCTTCTGAACCAGATGGACGGCTTTGACCAGAACGTCAACGTTAAGGTGAGCTGTCCTCCCTACTCTCGACCTACAGGGTCCCTGTTTAAACCCTTCTTACTTTGTCTACAAGCCCCTGGTTTTGTAGTGCTGTATCTACGGGGACCACGTCCAGACCTCGCCCCACTGTGTTGACATGACCCTACACCTGGTCTCCCTGCGTTTACAGGGATCCCTTCTAAAGCCTAGTTTATACTTCTCCGACTCCATCATCCGTAATCCGACACTGTCACTACGCAGAGCCCTCATACTTCTGCGTCTGGATGTCGAATACGCAACGCAATTCACCGCCAGGGTTGCCAGATTGGGTCATATTTCCCGCCCAATCTGGCAACCCTAGCTGCAGCGCGCTGCAGTTCACTGCCCGATCAATCTTATATGTTGACTACTAACCATGTAAATAGTGTTGGAAATTAACTTCCAAAGCTTTTTCTGTGTTTTATTAGTATTTAATGTGCTTAATGTAGAAAGTAAATAAGGAGCGAGTCAAAACGGGGAAAGTGATAGCGGAAATGATTTTGTTAGAGGACCAATCACAGCCCCCACCCTCTGCGTAGCCCCTCAACGCAGTGACGGACACTTTACATTTAATGCAGCCGGAGACGACGCAGAGGGTGTCCGACAGCTTCTCCGGCTACAGAGAGGGCTGTGCGTAGCCTACGTACAGCAACGGAGAAGTATAAATCAGGCCATGCCTACAGGGACATGGTCTTAAAACGTGTACATGGTTTAATTATCTCTGTATCTAGATTCAACTTGCCTATGGCCCCGAATACGTAATTATTAACGAGAAATTGATTAAAAAAAACTAAAAAACAAACAAGCGTGCATAAATCAAGTAATTATCTGCATTCAAAGTGGTTACCAATTCTCACACAGCATGCAAGGTGTCAAAGTACTACCAAAGTACCAATGTCCGAATACACAACTAACAAAAGGATTATTTGGTTATTCAAGTATTTTGAGCCAGCCCCAAAACAAGTCTTGGAATGTCTATCCTTAATCCAAGGTGATCAATGCTAACTTGCAGAGTTGATACTTATTACTGTTCCCAGGTGATCATGGCTACTAACAGGGCTGACACTCTGGACCCAGCCCTACTGCGTCCAGGACGTCTCGACAGGAAGATTGAGTTTCCTCTCCCAGACCGCCGACAGAAGCGTCTGGTCTTCTCCACCATCACCAGCAAGATGAACCTGTCAGAAGAGGTGGACCTAGAGGACTGTATCCTTGACATGCACTACAACTAAACCACACTTTAGAGACTACAAGAGAGACATGTACTTGCTGAAATGTTTTTTTGGGGGCGGGTTAGTTGCCTATAATTTACTGCCCTGTCTGCAAAATTCACATGCTTTTATAAACTTGTATCCCTTGTGGACCAGCAAATGTGACAATACCAACGCCAGAGAAGGAAGTAGAAAGGCATATTTATATATATGTATATTCATATATTTATTAATATACATTAATATATTCATATATTTAATATTTATATATTTATATAGCACTTTTCATACACAAGGCAGACTCAAAGTGCTTCACAAATATTGGCATACAATAAAATAAAAAATATATAGATGAAAGAAAACAGGCAAAGTAAAAAAAAAAAGATAGAAAGTAAAGTTTAAAAAGCATTTTAGAAATTGCAATGTATTTAAGATTTAGCAGAAAGCTAAAGCAAACATAAAAGTCTTCAGTCTTGTTTTAAAAGTGGGCAGAACCAACTCTGGCTAGTACTAACTCCTCAAGGACTTTATTTCCAGCTATTTTTGCATAGTAACTAAATCCTGCTTTCCCATGTTTCATCTTTACTCTGGGGATAATTAAGAAACATAATTTTGGAGGGATGACTGATTTTTATGGTTTCACTTCTGCTTTCTTGGCAAATGCAGAGGTGGAAAAAGTACTGAAAAAGGTACTCAATTCCAAGTACAAGTATTGTAGTTAAAATGTACTAGATATAGAACAAAGTACTCTTTTCAAACCTACTCAGAGTACTAGTTACTTTTTTCATAAGTTTTCAACTGCAAGGTTCCAAAATCTCTAATCAGGATTAACTTTGAAGAATGATTTTGAGCAAGTGCAGTACATCCTGTCATAGCTATTTTACATCCTGTCATAATATTGCTTGACATAACAAGACATTGTTATTCAGTCAGCCATTATTCATTCAGCCTACCGACTACTGGGGGGGGGTATGGTAAGATCTACTGTCCATACCAACGGTCAGTTATTCATAGCTTCTGGCTAAATAACAGACCACTGAATCATCACAATCAGAATGACATTTTCAACATAGCTGTGTAAGATTAAGAACTATAACCACCATACTAACGACTGTATAACTAAACCGCAGCCTTGTGGGGCTGAAATTGGCTTTTTGTGTAGCAGCCAATATGCTCCAAGCATTTCCAGTGTTCGTATTATTCGGTTGTTTGCTTGACTCCGGCTCAGACGTGGCGAGACCCGACAAGATATCTGGAGCCGACATCAACTCCATCTGCCAGGAGGTGAGGAAGGCTGCTGCCGTTAGCTCCCGTTGATTGGTTCAATGGTAGAGGTGCTGCCATTGGCTCCTGTTGAAAAGCCTTGGATGTGATTGGCTGTTCTGTTGTTTTGCAGGCTGGCATGCTGGCAGTGCGTGAAAACAGGTACATCGTCCTGGCTAAGGACTTTGAGAAGGCATACAAGACCGTCATCAAGAAGGATGAACAGGAGCACGAGTTCTACAAGTAGTCTGCTTCCCTCCCACCACCGCCATCGCCCTCATCACCACCGCCTCCACCCTTTTGTGTCTGTCTGTACAATGTCGCTCTGAGCTCCTCTGCCTGTCTCTACAGGTGGTGTGTCTGGGGGTATAGGCTGTATTTAACCCCATTGTATCTGTGCGTTCTCAATAAAGAGCTTTTCCATAAAACCATGCATGGGTTCCTGTGGTGAATAATACCTCGTCATATTGTTCTGACCAAAATGAGACACGCACACACTGAGTTTGTTGACTGAGATAAGTTTCCTGCCATCAGTCATTCTGATGGAAGGAAAGGAAATCCACAGCAGCTGAACCTCTACTGTTGTTAAACGCTTACAATTGTAAGCGTTTAATTATGGTTTTACATAGAAGTTGATTTCCATGGAGCACATACAGTAGTCGTGAAACTTTCTTCACTGAGCATGTCTCAGAATCCTCACATTCTAGACCGCAGATACCGGTGGGATGGCGTCTTTTTCCAACAGCAGCAGAGAAGAATGTCCTCCACCCCCGGGGCTCTCTGGCTCTTTCCTCATTCCCTCTCTGCTTCCATCACTGCCTCGCCTTCTCCTCGTCTGCCCAGGAGTCACAGTAGCTGGGATTGCAGTTCGGCCTTTAGCCCACACGGTGGTAAAGTCCTATACATTTTAGTCTACATCGTCACTGAAACTAATCGAAGATAATAGTCTTGATAATGTAATGTCATAATGATAATGCATCTTATTTGTACTAAATGTTGCATGATCATCGTGCGTGTACTTTCAATGTATTTTATGGGGGATCTTAGCTCTACCAACTTGTTCCCCGGCTGAGTGTCAGACAAGCGGTCTGTGACCTTGTCGAAGTACGGATAAAGTATCAGGCTGACTATCTCTGGACTCCAAGAGAACTGAGGTGTATATACAAAGTCTAGTATATGGTGATGTCCTCCGGTGCCTTATCCCCGCCACACTGCGTCACAAAGCCCAGACCAGCGCGTCCAGGCAGGGACGCGGGGTAAGGACACCTGTCCGTTCCCATACGGAAAAGATCTGTCAAGGAACAGTCATAAAGTATAATAACCCACTAACGTTGTAAAAGATTGCTATCAACGTTCATAAACTCAAGTTATACTTAATGTATGACCTATTATTTAAATAATTTCGGAGACATCCTACCTTAATCCAATAATAATATTTAATATGTTTGTTAATTGATCCAGAGTCCCAGTTGCAGAACGCAAGATTTAATTAAACTGAAGAACACCATAAACAACAACCACCACCTTATTTTAAAAGGCCAGATCAACGTGCATGTCAAACTAGGAAATGCGAGAAGGAAATACCGGAAAAACTGTCCTGTAGACCTGCAATAATTTGAATGCTACTTGTTCATTGTTTTATTTTAATTACGTGTTATCCGAAGCCTTGATCCGGTTTTACTTTAGTGAAACAGTTTTGCACATTCTTTATGAACTGTAGGCCTACTTACTTTTCTAATGGATAAAATAAATCGTGTTTTTTTTCTAATATATTTTCATGTATTAAAATTGGAGTTACTCTAAACCAACTGGTTTCATAAGCCTGAAAACCCCCAAAACACAAACATGATTGGCATAAACGTAGGTTGGCTTCCTAGATACACAACCTGACACTAAAAGTAAATTAAACACTGCATTGTTAATAATGTTATATTGTAGGCTATACTGACTTCATATTGGTATCTGGATTTTTACTAGTTACTGTGCTGATGATGATTATTATGCAATGGTCATACATAACTATTGCAATATAAAACAGTTTACCATGTAGATGTATTTCCCATGTCAATCAAGATTAATTTGGTATTTTTAAATATTTTTAGTTGAACCGACAATATTGGGGACTGTTGGTTTTAGAGCATGGATTAATTTTAAACATATTGCGAGTGCTGGTGGAAGACCCGGAGGTCGGGATCCGGGGGGCGGGGATCAGGAGGAATTAGTCATGGGCGATTCGCGATCGATTCTTGTCAGAACGAACGAATCCCAAAACAAGATAACTGATTCTTCTATTCCTATTTTTTGTACATATTTTTAACATAAAACAAAAAAATTGTCACGTAAATAAAAGACACAAACGAACAGAGCTTCGTCTCACCCTAGACCTAATGCTGCGTTCACACCGAAAGCGGCGGAGCGTCGAGCCTCCATACAAAGTCAACGTACAGACGCGAGAACGAATAGAACGAATCAAACGAACGATTTGTTATTGTGACGGGAACTGAAAGAACTGGTTCCCGGAGAAGAACCGTTTTGCCCATGCCTAGTGCTGGTGGAGGACCCGGAGGTGGGGATCCGGGGGGGCGGGGATCAGGAGGCATGCAGCTGCCGTCGCTCCTCCCCCGCCAGCAGCGGCGGACCGTCCACACTGCACTACATATCCGTTACATTAACTTCCAAACATATCTGGACCAGATTATAAGCTGCTCCAGATGGGGCTACCGGCCATCGAAGAGAACAACCTGTCTGGGTGAGAATGATGCGTCGACATACAAGCATGCGGATGTATTTAGATAGGATTCATAAATCCTTGTACAATGATAAATATGCTTTTAAAGCTTCATGTTGTGTTGCGACGTGTAGCTAGCTAGCTAACGGGGGTTAGCTCCCCAACAGCTGGCAACTTCTACTTTGAGGTTGTTTTATTTTGTTTTATGTGTTTAATGTACTTACTGTTGGTGAGGTAAATTCACAAGGTAAACGGCATTTCGGCAGAAGTTGTAAGTTGAAATTCACCTCAGCTGAAATAACTATTGAGT